>JAYMFT010022456.1:0-16361 GCA_038088735.1 Panulirus argus
CCACACGCGCGCGAGCGCGCGCGCGCGCGTGTGTGTGTGTGTGTGTGTGTGTGTGTGTGTGTGTGTGTGTTGTAGGTTTGATATTGCAACTCTGTCCCACACGTGCGTGATAGCGGCTGTCTTCGGACTTGACTTCCGTGGCAACGACCCTTGTTCGTTCCAGGACTTGAGCAGGTAGTCGTAGTGAGTGGTGTCCGAACTGCGTGGGCGACTGTCATCTTCAGTCGGTGATAGCGACCGTCTTTGTTGGAGGAGTGATGGTGGCCTCTGTGTTCCAGGCGTGATGTGGGCAGTCCTCTTGTGTTCCAGACCTATGGTGGTAGCCCTCTGTGTTCCAGGCGTATTGGGGATAGCCTTCCTGTGTTCCAGGCGTGTGGTGGTAGCCCTCTGTGTTCTAGTCTTGTTAGGGTTAGCCTTCTGTGTTCCAGGCGTGTTGTAGTAGCCCTCAGTGTTCCAGGCGTGTTGGTGATAGCCTTCCTGTGTTCCAGGCGTGTTGGGAATAGCCCTCTGTGTTCTAGACCTGTGGTGGTAGCCCTCTGTGTTCCAGACCTGTGGTGGTAACCCTCACTGTTCCAGGCGTGTTGGGGGCAACCCTCTGTGTTCCAGGCGTGTTGGGGGTAGCCCTCTGTGCTCCAGGCCTGTTGTGGTAGCCCTCAATATTCCAGGCGTGTTGGTGGTAGCCCTCTGTGTTCCAGGCCTGTTGTGGTTAGCCCTTAGCCCTCTGTGTTCCAGGCGTGTTGGGGGCAGCCGTCTGTGTTCCAGGCCTGTTGTGATAGCCCTCAGTGTTCCAGGCGTGTTGGGGGTAGCCTTCAGTGTTCCAGGCGTGTTGGGGGTAGCCTTCTGTGTTCCAGGCGTGTTGTGGTAGCCCTCAGTGTTCCAGGCGTGTTAGGGGCAGCCCCTCTTGTGTTCCAGGCCTGTTGTGGTAGCCCTCAGTTGTACCACTGTTCCAGTATCATCCGAGGTTCTGTAGTCGAGTGCGACGTTGGCGGGTCTGGGAACGGTAGAGGGCGACCAGCGCCGCCCTCGGTGGCTAAGCCATTATCTTGACTGTCGAGTCCCGCCAGGATATTGCCCGTCGGGAATCGGGACTTTGCCCCATCGGAGGCGCGTGCTTGCCGCTCGCCAAACCGCGGCCGCGTCGCACGTCCTCAATTCACCGGCGAGTCATTGCACGTGCTGGTGGGTGCGGGAGGAGGGGGGGGGGCGCTC
Source organism: Panulirus argus (assembly GCA_038088735.1). Classification (NCBI taxonomy): domain Eukaryota; kingdom Metazoa; phylum Arthropoda; class Malacostraca; order Decapoda; family Palinuridae; genus Panulirus; species Panulirus argus. Next base: position 1,210 of record JAYMFT010022456.1, read on the forward strand.
TGACGGTGGGTCAGCCAGCTGGATCGCTCATCCTGGGTCCGGGACGCACGTGCTCCGGCGGTTTTATACAACGGATTTAGATGAGGCGGAACACGCGTCGAGTTCCGCAGTCTGAGGGGGGGGGGGAGGAGGAGTGAGAGGCGACGGTAGGTAGAGGTAGGGAGCCCCGCAGAGTCACTCCAGAACTGTTGTCTCTGGATTATTCCCCTCATTAAGTGCTCTACTCAGGCGTTTAATACTGCCTTCGCTCTTACTCGTATACCATATCAAATAGATTTTTTTTTCCCCCCTGGAAGTACAGCTTCAGACAAGGTGGTTTAAATTCGTAGATATTACGGTCGTTATTTTATGTGGTGTTGTTGAACGAGGAAGTTTTTTTTTGTAAGGTCGAGAAGGTCTAGGGGTTGGTCGTTCTCTGCCGCTGTGGCCCAAGGTTTGGTCGTATTTGCTGGAGAGAAAGGTCGAGGCGTTCAGTCTCCTCTGTTTAACATTCAATGTGACCCGGAAACAGCACTTGATTTGTCTTTCTCTCTCTGTCTTTAAACGGCGTTTTATCCGGGCGTTTTATTTGTAAAGGCTCTCAAGTCAGAAAACGCCAGTTCAGCTCGTGATCGGTGATGGTGCTTCAGCGGAAGGTCGAAGAAGGGAGTTTAAGAATCCAGACTTTGACTCGCACATTCCAGTACGGGGTCACTTATGCCCCTAGTGCTACTGTGGCGGCAGGGCTGAGGAAATCGTTTGAGCATCGTTCAAGACTGGGTGTCCACAGTGCTCGTCTGCCACCCCGCCCGGGATGTTTGGGGATGTTTTATCTCTCCCGGGACGTTGGCAGGACATTGAGCGAGGCGTTTGGAGGACAGAATCACCCACGCGTCGTCGTCCAGCGTGGGCTCATCGTGGGTGCTCCAGCAGCATCATCAGCTGAAGTCCCATCAGGGGCGGCGACTTGACATTTTGGTGTCCAGAGGGACCGGTAGGGAGTGGGTGTCGGGCACTTCTCCTCGCATGACCTTCCATAATACATGACTTTTGGAGAGGAGACGGACCGGTGTCCCAAGGAAGGGTCTGGGGCATCGGATTCCAGCTCGGTTATGAGACCCCGAATGCCTCAGTAGTGTGGGCAAAAGCTGGCCGACCAGCCTTTGGTTGCCGGGGGTCATGACCACCTGACGAAGGGGAGTTCGAGACCTTGCGGCAGGCGTCGGCGGCGGTGACTGCAGTGGCCGACACCTCGCTGCCCTTGTCCCACCCTGGAGGATCTCCGGGACGCCCGCCGCATCTGCCAGCGTCGGGAGCGTCTCGTGACCTCATGGGAATCGGGTGGTGCCGCCGCCTCCCCAGCTGGAGTCCTGCAGCTGCGTCACCAGGTGTCTCTCCTGAAGCCTGTGAGGGAGAACGAGGCCATCAGAGTCCAGCTGGTGTCGGCCCGACTCCAACCCTCGGCAGGATGACAGCCGCCGCCGCCGTCCCCACCCGTCCGTCCGTCCGTCCGTCCGTCACAGCTGGTCGGCGGCGGCATTGCCTGCAGTGCAGAAGGCTTGCGTCACCATCTGGGAATCGTATCTACCCTGACGTCTTAAGTGAGAGCGTCATCGTATTACGTGATAACGTGAGAGTCGCAGTATTGGTGTGTCGGTACTCGCCCCCTCGTCGCAACGCCTGGGGAGATGCGGCTTACGTCGGGACGGTGTTTGTGTTTAGGATGAACCCGAGAACAGGCGTCAGGGTAAACTCTTTCTGGTTATGGAGGAAAGTAGTCACTACAGGACTTCCCAGTGCGTCTTACAGCTAAATAATGCTGGTTATATCTTCGGGATACGTGCCGCTACAGGGGCAATGTGACTTGTGGTGTGTGTGTGTGCGCGCTTTGTGAGGAAAGGAACAGATTAGTGCCACAGTGATAGAGCTTTTGCAGATAGTTTAAGCTTTCAAAATGTGGCTCAGCTTCCCCCATGGATAGTGGTCATGTTGGTGTTCGTTACCTTAACGTTGCTGTCGGGGGCGCTACTCTAACCCCGCTTCAAGAACCTTTCCGAGCCTCCGAACGAAAATTTTTGTGATATTTGAAAGGCTGCCATTTACAGGGTTCTGTACTTTCGACTCGACGCACGGTCGATTACAAGGGTCGTACCGTCGTGCCCAAGGGTCGTACCGTCGCCCTCAGGGGGTCGTATTGTCGTGCTCAAGGGTCGTACCGTCGTCCTCAGGGGGTCGTATTGTCGTGCTCAAGGGTCGTACCGTCGCCCTCAGGGGGTCGTATTGTCGTGCTCAGGGGTCGTATTGCCGTGATGAGGACATAGAATGTCTAGCTGCGTTCATTAATCTTGATATTAATCTCGAGTCACACTCTGTAAATACTCACGCTAATATGATGTATTACTCTCATTTTATGCTTTAACACTAGTAAATTCAGCGCCTCTCTTCCCATCTTTCTTTGTGTATGTGTGTGTGTGTGTGTGTTTGTTTATGTAGCTTCAAACTTGCGATAAACAAAGCTGTTTGTTCTGGCGCCCTCGGTAAAACATGCATTGTCACGGCAGCGTAGCCAGCCGTCACGTTTGAGGGGCAGGGGGAGAGAAGGGAGGTGCTGGAGAGGGGGAGAGAGAGATGGGGGAAGAAGGGGGTGAGGTGCTTAATGACCTTCCTCTTGTGAGAGTATGAACCTCCCCCTCTTGACATATGTCTGTCTTTTGTGTGGGTAGGGATGATGCCTGGGGCACGCAGACCCCCACCTGAATTGAACTGTTTAATGCCACTTGTGATTATCTCGTACTGGTGGTGGTAGGAGTGGAAGTGATTACGAAGAATTCGATTACTTGTGATTGTCTGGTGGTAGCAGGTGGGTTGAGTGATTACGAAGAATGTGATTACTCGTGCATATCTTGCAGTAGAAGTAGTAGTGGGTACAGAGGAATGTAACTGACAAAATAGCGAGGCATAACCAATGAGAATTGGATGTTAGTGAGTCAGTGGGTAATTGGTGGTGAACAGACTCATCATTGGTGAAATAGGGAGAAATGACCCATTCGAATTGGCAAATCGGCAAGAGTTCCGGGGGATGGTAGCTGATGGCGTAAAGTAGATCGTCATTTGGGGAAATTGGGAGGCGCAACTGATTCAGAACTGGCAAATCGACGGGGACAGTAAGAGGACTAGAAGGCGTTTGAATGAGTCCCATAGCGCATACGAGCAGCTGGGACCTAGCAACACACACACACACACACACAGTGGGCCAGGGCCAGCTAGCTATGCATCCTGCCAGCGAACAGTCTCCCTGCCTCACACGTCCTCCCTTCTCGTCCGTAACAATACCCGGGATTAGCGGGCGCTCCCCGCAGTGAGCCTTGGTATCAACTGACGCCAGAAAATACCAGATTTTGCCGAGCGGTTCTTGTCCTACGAGTGGACACCCACCTTCCACTCCACTCTCTCCTCCAAGATTTCTGTGTTTTGTTTTGTTTTTGTTTTTTTTAAGCTGTAAACACAAGTGTTCCCGAATGCTTGTTTAGATTTTTTTTTTAAACTGTCTTTTTGAAGTTTTTACAGCAAATTGGGTAAAGATAATTGTGGTATTTTGTTTTTAAAGGCAAATTGTGTGTTTATGTTTTCGGAGCAAATTGTGTAATAACATTAGTTTTTGTATTTTAGAATAAGAATTTATGATAATAACCGTAATTTTTGTGTTTTTAAATGAAATTTTAGGATTATAAAGTAGTTTTTTGTGTTTTTAAAGCAAAATGTTTAATGACCGTTGTTTTTGTTTGTAATAGACAAAGTAAGAGAGGAGGCCTTATAAGAATTTGAGACGAGCTGACGTGACGCACATTTCACACAGTGATAAACAGTTGTGAATTCACGTCTTGGGAGGAGACGCGTGGCGGAGCTCTCCCACAACTACTGCTGCAGTCCAGATCAACAACATCTCCCTGGCACCGGCTCCCTCCCGCTACGGTCGTTTGAAAGTTAAGCAAATTGCAGGCAGAGTGAACATAGACTTTTAAGAGGAATTCCCAGAATTGTGATGGTGTACCCGGAACATAGAACGAGGACCGGTTGATAAAACTGGGTTACGTTGGCTGTGGCCATTTCCTGCTGTAGTTGTTACAGACGAAGTAACTGCTCTTAAAAACTTGACCAGATCTTTGCCCCTCACCACTGCAGCGCCTTCGGCTGCCGTAGGTAGATTTACGTTGGATAGACCTATTTTTTATGTTAGCTGAGACGGCACGGGCAGCTGAGGCCCTAATCAAGGCCATCCCATAAAAGTTATATATATATATGTACCCTAGCCTGAGCCAGTTACCCATTTTATCGACCAGTCCCCCAGGGATGGATGAACAACTGGGTTGACTGTGGACCGACTGCCGCAACCAGGATTCGAACCTATGCGCTCGAGCCCGGGCGGCCCGTGAATGATGCGTCTCGGTCAGGAACGCTAACCGCTACACCACGGGAAGATACGAAGCAATTATCAACGAAAGGTTTCTTAGAAGAGATTAGTATCTATGTAATGGTCTGCTTTTGCACGCTGTTGAAAATGGATACTGCATTCCTCTTTATGGCGTGTTTCGATTTTGTCTTTTTTTTTCAGCTTAAAGGCATGGTTCAGTTACACTGTAAACAAGGACGTTCCTCACCGGGACTTGCGTTTGCTATTGTAGTTGTCGTAAATCTGGGAGGCTGTCCTTGTGGAATCTTTTGTTACCGATTTCCTTGTGTTTGTTGGTGCTACCCACCTTGTTAGTGGAGGCCGATTGTCTCCTGTTTTATATTGCGTTGGTACTCCATTGTTGCCTAGTCTCAGAGTGGAAGACGTCGTGCCTTTAGGTCTGTTGTCTAATTGATTTTTTAAGTTCATTACATCAGGTTATTTAATCATCTGTTGTTTTATGAAAGATAGGCCAGTGTTTTCCTTTACATCTTCTTCTTCTTCCGGTACCAACCACTCTTCCCCTAGTAGTATGGCTCTTACTATTGGTATTATTCACTCTTACCGTCGTTCTCATGTCTTTATGCTAAGGGATCGAACCGTTTCCCTCAAGGTTCGAGCTGTTTTGCCCAAGCATCGAACCGTCTTCTTCGTGGATCGTACCGTCTTGCACGAGGATCGAACCGACTTTTAATTAAAGCTATAGATTGGGGTGGCGGTAATTATCTAGAGCCACTTTAGCTGAAGACGAAGAGTGGCTAATCATTTATAGCTAATTTAGCTACAGTTTTATCGAGTAATAGAGATTATGGAAGTTTGAAGTGTCTCTTTTTTTTCTGCTGAAGTTCGTTTGTAGCGAAGGAACAGCCTGGCTGTGTCGAGTCGCTGTGTAAGTCGGCTGTTTTTCTCTTAACTCTTCTGTCGAGGCCACAGACAGGTCTATGTAGCAGTGTCCGGTGAATTCCTGCGGGGCATAGCGGAGACATAGCGCTGAAGGACGCTGGAAGGGTTGTCGACGGCACTAATCGAGCGAGACTTTGGAACAAAGGTGGTATTCCATGACGTGGGAGTGTGTTTTTGGAGTTTGTCATTATCATTGACTGTATCTACCAGTAGTTAAGGCCGTTGCTCTCATCTTCACTATCTTCGTCACCGAAAACGTCTACCGTCATCACCCACTCCCACCACAATAATCTGCCGTCATCACTATCGCCGTAACCTCCAGAAGCATCGAGTCTCAGATCTCCTTCTTCGTCTCTGTCTCCAACCTCCTCTTCGAATCCCAGCTAAGACTCCCAGTAGCCCAAGCTAACCGGGAAATTGATATTTAGTCTCCAGCCCCTCCTTCGAGTCCCGGCTTAGACTCTCAGTAGCCCAAGCTACCGGGTAAATCGACACAGTCTCCAGCCCCTCCTTCGAGTCCCGGCTAAGACTCCCAGTCGTCCAAGCTAACCGGGAAATTGACACTTACTCTCCAGCTCCTCCTCCGAGCCCCGGCCAGGACTCCCAGGCTAACCGGGGAATTGCCACACTTCAGCCAGAAGCCGTCAGTAAATAGGTGTTTCCTTTTAAGTCAATAACATTTTGCAAATCCGGCCATTTATGAGGAAGTGGCATATTTTCCCCGAGCGAACTCGCTCAGGCAGGAAGACAGGAGGAGGATGTGTTGTGAAAATGCACTTTGGTGTACCCTTTGTACTCTCTCTCTCTCTCTCTCTCTCTCTCTCTCTCTCTCTCTCTTTCTCTCTCTCGTTTTGTGTGCGTGTGTAATTACTCCTTTGTTCTCTATAGGGGAGGGAGTTTTACACTAGTGGGGCCCCATCTCCTGAACCTCGCTTTAACTGTCTTCTGTCGAGTATTGCACTCGGCATTTACCTGCGTCCCCAATCTGTTTCTTCCACTCGTCCGCCTCTCATATACTATAAAAGTACTTCTTCACATCTTCTCAAACTAGTTTCTTGCTTGATTTCGTGCTGTGTCCTCGGATTTCTCTATTCCCACATCTCTCGAAAAACTCTTTGATACCCGCGTCATCACAGTGGTTCATAAAGACTGAAGACTGGAATCGTGTCTCGCCTCAACCTTCTTTCTTTCCTCCGTAGTGGGCAAGCTTAAATGAGCCTCAAGGCTTTCCCCAGTAACGCACGGTCTCGGTGATTTAGTTATCACCCTTTACGTTCTCATCTATTAACTCGGTGCTGCTTTAGGTGCGGTGAGCAAAACTTAAGAACTATAATCTGGTGTTGGCCGTGTGTGGGATGTGAAGAGCTTGACGATTTATTTTTTCATGAACTTGACTGCACCTCCAACATTTGCCAGGGGACTATTCACCCAACGTGGGACTCTGCCGACGGGTTAGGGACGATTTGTCAACTCTCGAATCCGTCTCTCACTCACAGATACCTGTTGCTTATTATCAGTTTAGAGATTAATCGTATCGAGGCCCTTCTTTCCTCATGACATTTACTCGGGATCGACTTTCACGAGTCATGTGTCATACCAACTGCGTAGTCTCTCTAGGTCCCCAGTGCAGGTCAGAGCAACCCTTCTATTTTCGACTCCCTCATGCCTTTGGCATAATCGTCGGTAAACATATTCAGGTAGGAGTTCGCACCTTCCGTCAAGTCACTCGCGCACTGAAGAAGAGCAGGGGTCCCAAGACTTAGCCCTGCGGCACGCCAGGGCTGACCTCGACCCACTTCGGGACGGCTTCCCTGACGGGTGCGTGTCTGAACGTATTTTGTCATGGCCTTTTTTCACCGTACCTTGGCTTAGGTATGTACACCTTTGCGATGGTTTTGGAGGTCTTCTACCTTCACAGACGGACCTTGGACCTTATCTAACATCTACCCTACAGCTGGGTCTGGGACCTATCCTTACTTTACATATTACCTCAACATGGTTCCGGAGGTCTTCTACTCCTCCCCAAACAGCTGTAGTGTTGTCCCTCCGCTCGTTTAGGCTGTTGGAGGCCATAGCCCCGTAGGCCTAGTACATTACCCACCACATCGTGGCTGGTGTGGTGGTTCTTGCTTCAAAGCGAGTGCTGGAAGCTGCCCCAGTGTCCTCCAGCAAGTCTCTATTAGCGGCCCATCCTAGCTCTCTTGCCTGGCCAAGATGACGAGGGGCTACACCCTCCCGTCGTGGGCCAGAAAAGTCTTAAATGCCGAGACGTAACGGAGCGCTCAATCGATCGCGGCGACCGAGGCCGACTTCCACGGGCCTCCCTCCCCAATCTATTATTGAAACCCACACAGACACACACACACAAAAAAAAAAAGAAGTTATTTACGCAGTGGGTATGGTGTAGTGACACGCTATAGCAGCGGTGTTCATCCTTCTTGTGGAATTTGGTATGTGTGTGTGCGTGTGTGTGTGTGGGTGGGGGGAGTATGTAACTACTTTTTTGTAATTACGTATTTCTCCTGTATGGGAGAACAAGTTTTACGCTTTTGTGTGTGTCTGTGTCTGTGTGTATGTAACAGGTGATGGACTGTGGAGGTTCCTTATGTCAGGAGGGCGGGCAGGAGGTACGTTTTAGTGGATTAAAGTTAGCTTTTTTTGGTGTGTGTGTGTGTGTGTGTGAGAGAGAGAGGAAGTTGTTTATCCAGTTACCGCTGGGAAGGATTCGCCAGTGGGACGGCAAGCCCTTCTGGTCTTGATGTGTAAATGTTATTGAGGTGGAACTTTATGACGGGGGCTTGCGGTGAATATATATATATATATATATATATATATATATATATATATATATATATATATATATATATTCTATATATGTACCTTCCTGGGGATATGAAGCACAATGGTGCGACCCTGAGGCACGACGGTACGAGGCTGAAGCACGACGGTACGATCCTGAAACACGGTTGTACGACCCCCTCGAAGACGAGGGTACGACCCTGAGGCACGACTCTGTAACCCCCTCGAGCACGACTGTACGACCGTTGAGCACGACGGTACGACCCTGAAGCACGACTCTACGACCCCCTCGAACACGAGTGTGACCCTCGAACATGACTGTACGACCATTCGTGCACGACGGTACGACCCCTGTCGAGCAAGACTGTACGACCCCCTTGGAACACGACGGTACGTCCCTTGAGCTTGATGGTACGACCACCCTCGATCACGACGGTACGACCCCAGCTGAACACGACGGTTCCACCCGTAGCTTACGGACGTTCCGGCCCCCCCCCTCCCCTCCGTGTGCGTGATGACGCAGCCTCCCTTACCTGACCCGTCGCAAGGTGGAGGCGGAGGCGAACCTCCCGAGTTGCGACATGACGTAAGTTGAGCCCCAGGGGTGGGGGATGGGGGGTTGGGGGGGAGGGAGAATCCAGGAACCTCCTGAATTCATTGCCAACAAAGATGACGCCAGAATAGCCGCCGTGTAAGGTACAGAGGTCTGTTCTGTTTACCCCCTGGTGGTGGGTTTCCCCGGGGCCCGCGCCCCCAGGGGCTGTGAATGCTTTGAGGAAATAACTAAAAACAGGTTTTTCCAAGACGAGCTTTACGGACCGGGGCGGGATATTTTCAGGAGGATTGCGAGATGCAGCCCCGAACAGCTCCTGTGGGTAATCTGATGGTCATCGAGAGGCCAGACTGCGGGGTTAGAGAGGGGCTGCTTCAGTCCCGAAGTCAGTGAGAGGTGACGTGAGGTGGGGGCACCATACACCGAGCTTTGCCTGTGAGAGGTGACGTGAGGAGGGGGCACCATACACCGAGCCTTGCCTGTGAGAGGTGGCGTGAGGAGGGGGCACCACCATGCACCCGGCCCCATCATGTGAGACGTGAGGGGGTGGGAGGGTACCACCATGCACCGAGCCCAGCCTGTTGCATCATGCAGTCCTCCCCTCTCCCCCTCTCCCCACCTAGAGGGAGCTGTGGGTGAGCATAAAGAGAGGTTGTCCTTCGCTGTTGGGGGAGAGGTGTACCCAGTGCACTCCCTCCCTCCCTCCTCCCTCCTCGCACACACACACACACACACACACACCCACACACACACACACGGCTCCGTCTCCCTCGCCGTTCCCTTGAACGTTCTCAGTCGAGCGATGGGAACAGGAGGGTGTGGTGTGCAGTGTGGAGGGGAAGAAGAAGTGGAAACCAAGTCGCCAGATGTAGTGACACGAGCGACTGAACGTATGTGAACCAGTGTGTGCATATATAAGAGTGGACGCATGGCGGCGCATCGGGCAACGTTACGATCGTCGACGTAACAAGTGACGTGTTACCGTCTTGTTACGTGGGTGCCTTCGCGTACTGCAGCAGCAGTGAGTGTGTGTGTGTGTGACGGATCGTTGTGGTCAAGGGTAAGTGTTAGAATATGTTACGGTGTGTTCTGATGTGTTCTCGTCTAATTACTCATCCCAGCCAGAGCTTGGGTGTTGGATGAACTCAAAAATGTTAATTTCCAGACGAACCTCTTTTCCGGAAACGGCAGAATTTAAGGTTGCTTCTTGAGTCGTTGTGATTTATCTCAGATTCAGTTGCTAAGACTTGGGAAGTGAAGCCGTATAGCTAGAATGACTCGCTCCCGTATATAGAGACTCAAAACAGTGACTCACCAGCGTGTTACTTCAAAGAAGTTGAAATTGAATTCTTTGTTTGTTTGACCTGCGTATTGGGTCCTGCCGCTCCTAGATCACAGAAGAACCTCAGCTGACCTACCGTAACGGCCTTAGAGAGATTAGTGCACCGTTGTGGTACGGGTTGCACCGTTCTTTGCAGCGGTACACTGGGCTGGCTGGAGTCACGTACCCTCTTCAGAGGTCTTGGTCCGTGTTGTTAGGGCTCCATACACGTTGGTTACTGCGTGTTGGAGTGGGTCACAGGGGACGTTGTGGGTCTGGCCATTTATGAGTTGTTTTGAGACGTGTTTTTTTTTTATTGAGAATCACCTGTAAGTTATACTGAGTGGGCGTTACGTGTAAGTTATTTTGAGACAGGGTTATTTAGTGAGAATCACCAGTTGCGTTATTTGGAGACAGGGTTTTTGAGTGATGAGCCCCAATAAGTTATTTTGAGAGAGGTTATTGAGTGAAAAATCATCTCTTAAGTTATTTTGAGACGGTTATTGAGTGGTGAGCCCCTGTAAGTTATTCTGAGATGGAGTTATTGAGTGAAAATCATCTCTTAAGTTATTTTGAGACGGTTATTGAGTGGTGAGCCCCTGTAAGTTATTCTGTGATGGAGTTATTGAGTGAGGATCACCTTTTGCGTTATTTGAAGACAGGGTTATTGAGTGAGAATCATCAGTAAGTTATTTTCAGAAGGTGTCGTCGTGTGAGAGACGTGTATAAGGTCATGTGACAAGGTTGTCGTGTGGGAAACGGGTGTGGGGGTCGAGTCCCGCCCGTAAGGGTGTGGCACTTTTTACGAGAAAGGGGGGAAAAAAGTATGATTAACATTGGCTCTGTGGTGTGTAGGATGATTAGCATTGGCTCTGTAGTGTGAAGGATGATTAGCATTGGGTCTTATTGTGTGTAGAATGTTTAGCATTGGTTCCTGTAGTGTGTAGGATGATTAGTATTGGCTCCTGCAGTGTGAAGAATGATTAGTAATGGCTCCTGTAGTGTGAAGGATCATTAGTAATGGCTCCTGTAGTGTGAAGGATGATTAATAATGGCTCGTGCAGTGTGAAGGATGATTAGTAATGACTCCTGTAGTGTGAAGGATGATTAGTAATGGCTCCTGTAGTGTGAAGGATGACTAGCATTGGCTCCTGTAGTGTGTAGAATGATTAGCAATGGCTCCTGTAAAGAGTAGCATGCAGTGGGGTTGGGAGCGTGGGTGCAGCTTAGGGCGCTAACAAATATCACCATTTAAGGTCGTAGTCATAGTTGAGAATATCAAATCAACAATCAACAGAATGTATTAGAATTTGATTTAGGAAACTTTTAGAACCCCTGGTTTTATAAAGCGACGTAATTCTAATGTATTATGATGTGGGGAAAGTCGAACCTTTGGTTTTGTAAAGTAATTTTTGAATATAATTTTAATGTGGATTAATATGATTTTTTTGTAATGTAATTTAGCTTCGTGAACAGAACCTTGGGGTTTGTAAAGTAATTTTAATGAAATTGTAAAATAATTTAATGTAATTCGGTTTTGTAATGTAATGCAGTTTGGTATACAGAACCCTTGGATTTTAACGTAATTTTAATATAATTGTAATATAATCTGATATGATTTGGTATTGTAACGTAACTTGAATGTAATTGTAATATAATTTAATATCGTTTGGCATTGTAATGTAACTTGAATGTAATTGTAATAAAATTTAATATAATTTGGTATTGTAACGTAACTGTAATGTAATTTGGCAAACTCAGAACCTCTGGATGTAGGCGAGTCCATTACTGTTACCACGGACATGACCTAATATGCCATAAACGACAGATTTTCTCCTTTTTTTTTTTCACGTTATGGAGAATTTTTTTTCAGTTGGGGATTGGCGTTGGGCAGTCATTAGGTTGGGGTTGGGGGAAGGAAAGGTAATTAGCGGAGTGAACAAGCTCAGGACCCTTAATTACCACAGTGAGCCTGGCAAACTAAGCGTAACTAGGGGAGTACTAATTAAGCGTGAGGGGAAAACCGGGCGGAGGTGGAGGAGGGGGGGTTTCTGTTTGTGAGAGAGGCGGGGTGGGGGGGGGTGAAAGGGGAGAAAAGAGGGTTGGTGGTGATGATAGTGCTTCTGTTCGTCGATTGGTGGGGGGGGTTAAGGGGAGGTGGTGTCGGTGGTGACGCTGCTTCTGTTTCCTGTTGGAGAGAAGGGGTGGAGTTGTGTGGGGTGGCACGTACGTCCGTCCTTCTGTTTGTTGAGGGGGGGCAGAGAGGGGTGGAGTTGGGTGGATTGGGGTGGAAAGCGTGTGTACGTGTGATGTGAGGGGAGGCAAGACGACCCCCTCCTCCCCTCCCCTCCCCCCAACCCCACGAGTAAATCTCCTGACGGCGGAGGATCCTTCCCTGCCTGACGGGGACGAACAAGAAGCCGTTGCGAGGGACGGGAGGGCATGGTTCCCAGCGCACGGGTGTCCCAGGGGAGGGGCGTGGCAGTCGATGGTTTTGGGACAGTCGAAGGCAAATAGTAACGGAATGGAACACGTTCAGTCTACTGTTTCGACGGCGTATATTTTATTTCATTTCCGTGCTGGGGACCATGGCCTCCGCCTGGGTCTTCTTGCCCCGTAGTAGGGGGCTCCTCTTAGCCTGAGCGGTGGTCGTGCCTCGGTGGACGACGCAGTGCGACTGTGTGGGAGGCGAGCGACAGGTGCGCCGCCGTTCAACAGAGAGGAGCTGTCTGCTGGGGGGGAAGAAGAAGAAGAAGGTGGTGATGATGAGGTTCCTGTGTAAGAAAGAAGGACGAAGACCCTCCGAACCAGGAGAGGAGAGAAGACCTCTGGTAGGGCAGGAACGTCACGTCAGGAACCCGCGGGCCGTAGACGGACGGAGGAGCCCTTGCACGTCACAGAAGGAGCGGTAACAAGCGGCAGTGACTCTGCGAGAGACGCTCCCTTCAGTTAGTCGTAGTATTCAAAAGCAGTCAACCTAAACGTTACTTTACGTTTGCCTTGCGGTGATGTCGGAAGGACCCCTGTTCCCTCCCCCAGGAGACGCCCCAGGAACACCAGGGCGCTGTCAATTGTTGCCTCGCTGATCGACCAGATTCTTCGAGGTCGCGGGTCGTTGAAGGGGGAGGGGGGCGGGCGGCGGGGCACTATCCGTCCGTCCTCTCCAAGACCTGGCCGAGTGGGTACGCCTCGTAAATCCCGTTGTTTGGTGAATGTCGAAGCCCACGAACAAGACGGTGCGCAGACGTGCGATGACCGAGTGGTGTGTATGGTCATGATGACTTTCCGATCCCAGGGGCATGCTTTATTACCACATTTTGATTGTAGTGAAGGTGTTTTACGCACACACACACACACACACACGTATTTTCCTCTAAATTCAGTTCACATCCCCCTCAAAGGAGAATTATCCTTGGGCAATTTAAAGCGCCACTTACATTAACAGGCGCCCTGGACTGAGCTTTTGCAAGATTTAAAAGCTCCACTTGGTGCATTTAAACGCCGAGTCCATCTGCATTTATTCTGTTCCGGCGTTTTAAGTCCTGTGACATCGTGTGGGAGACTCGCTTGGATGGTTACAGTGCGTGGGGTAACGAGTCCTTTGTTACGTATGGAGCGCGTTTGTAGGGCTCGTCCCCCGCTGCGGTTGTTACACTGCTTGCACTGTCGCCTGTTGTTCACTGCTGCTGGGGGTCGTTACACTGCTGGCTGGCACTGCCTACACTGTCGCCTGTTGTTCACTGCTGCTGGGGGTCGTTACACTGCTGGTTGGCACTGCCTACACTGTCTTCTCTTGCTCAGTGTTGTTCACTGCAGCTGTATTTGTTCAATGGTAGTTAGCACTGCTTACACCGTCTGCTGGCACTGCTTACAGTGGCCTCTGCTCCATTGTGCTGAGCCCGTATTAACAGCAGATATCACTGCACAGCTACTACTACTACTACTACTACTACTACTACTATTATTACTACTTCTACTACTACTACTACTATTACTACTTCTACTACTACTACTACTACTACTACTACTACTACTATTACTACTACTACTATTACTACTACTATTATTACTACTACTACTTCTACTTCTACTTCTACTACTATTACTACTACTATTATTACTACTACTACTACGACAACGTAGCCCCCACAACAAAGTTGTCCTGCACAAAGCACGTGTCTCAGCCGCCTCTTGTCCTCACTGCTGGTGTAGCGACCCCCAGTCCACATCTCCGGTAGGGAGTCCCCAGCCGGTACGTGTGTACTGGTTCACCCACTTCGCATCCCCCACCCCAGTAGCCACCCCTGCTACCACGTGTGCACTGGATTCGTTGTGTTGTAGTCGAGATAGCCCCTTGAGCTGGACGGTACGACCTTTCAGCACGACGGTACGATCCTTGAGCAGGATGGTACGGTCCTTCAGCACGACGGTACGATCCTTGAGAAGGATGGTACGGTCCTTCAGCACGACGGTACGATCCTTGAGCAGGATGGTACGGTCCTTCAACATGATGGTACGATCCTTGAACACGGACGGTACGACCTCCGACCACGACGGTACGACGTTCGAGCACGACGGTATGATGGTACAGCCCTTGGGCACAGTAGCCTTGGCCTTGGGTTTGAGCCTTGAAGTTCGTGCTCAAGGGTCGTACCGTCGTTCCCAGCGCCAGTAGTCTGGGTCTGGGGTACCCTGCGGCGACTCCGCTCACCACCGCCACCTCCACCACAGCCATCTCCAACACAGCCAACTCCGCCACCAACACCTCCACCACAGCCACCTCCACCACAGCCATCTCCAACACAGCCAACTCCGCCACAGGTATCTCCAACACAGCCAACTCCACCACAGCCACCTCCAACACAGCCACCTCCACCACAGCCATCTCCAACACAGCCATCTCCAACACAGCCAACTCCACCACAGCCAACAAGCCTGCTGAGTGGACAGTCTCCACCACCATCGCCACCACCGCCCTCACACACACACACACACACACAGTGATGCGCTGGAGAAGCCATAATGGAGATGATGACGTCTTGAATTTCTCTCTCTCTCTCTCTCTCTCTCTCTCTCTCTCTCTCTCCCTCCCTCACCCATGTGGAGACGGTGATGGAGGGAAATGGGAGAGATGGTGAGTAAGGCAA
>JAYMFT010022467.1:0-16360 GCA_038088735.1 Panulirus argus
ATATATATATATATATATATATATATATATATATGTGTGTGTGTGTGTGTGTGTGTGTGTGTGTGTGTGTGTTATGTTGGCCATTCGTACGTGCAGATTTCCCAACGGGGTTTCCTCGACTTTTAAACTAGGGTTGAAAAATATAAATCCTAGCCATTTATTTCACGGTATAATTTATTGCACAGTATATTCATTTCTTTCGGCGTCGCACAAATTGCGGCTTTCTTTATAAAAATGGTTGAATCTCGCGTTAAGTTACTTAAACGTTTGCGAGTTTCTGAATAAACGTGATTTACTCTCACTCATGCTAAGTACGTAAGGTTTTGTTTTTATTTGTTTAGTTAAGTGTTCAGATAGCTCAGGAACTTTGGTCATTGTTTCTGTTGTTTTCGTCTGCGACTGATAATCCAGCAAAATAATATTCAACAGGTTTATTTGCTTTAGAACAGATATTGCAGGATCTTATTTGTTTATTTCTAAAAAAAGAAAAATCTGGTTTGAAGAAAATAGTCAGCTGTTTGGTTACTCAGGCCTATCCACCGTAGGGTTATTTAAGACCGTCAAGTTGCAACCACCAACCGAAAACTCTTTACCATTATCATTGACGTGTTAAATATAATTCTAAGACCACATAACGCACTCACTGTGTCTATGAACCGTAATAAATTAGCGATAAACAAAATGCTGGTTTCAAAAGCTACTGGGCCCAGGTTCAAGTTCCTAGTTCGCCTCACTTGTTCCCATCTCCCGCAGGTGTTTGTCATGGAGGAAAAAACATTCAAAAGTTGTGTTTACGTACGCCAGTTTAAGGTTGGTTATTCTAGGAGTCTATGGATACGCTACGGTATACTTGAATGTTTTGATAAAAAGAAAGGTCAGATCTCTAGCTCTGTGTGAATTTGTCTGGAGAGGAATAAAATGAAGGTCAAGCTCCCTGGGTAAAAACCGGTAGATAGCGGACGCCATCCATTTACAGTGGTCTTCCGTGTGACGTCTCCACGCTGTATGACCCGGTGGAGGAAAAAAAGAAATATTATGAGATATTAACATCTAAAATACTTTTACATACAGATGATAATCCTCACCTGTCGTGCTACAAGTAGAGAGAAAGTTTGAGGGAGACGTGAACGAACCCTCAGTTCAGATGGACTAAACGGTGCTAACGGCCCAAGTATTGGCGACGGCAGCGGTAGGATGAACGGCGTCGTGGGAACATCTGGTGGATAAATGCTAGGGTTCTCATGTTTTTGTTCTGCAGCTCATGTAGGGTCAAAGAGACTTTGAGCTTGTTTACAATCAGTGTGAATTATGACAGACTATAGAAACACACTAAATGCTGAAGATTTATGGTCAATTGTTTTCATGACGCCATATCTGAGAGATATCTGGTGACGAGCTGGTCTCTCTACTGTTAAAACTGAATATAAAAGTCTGTAGATGTATCATCCTAGACTGTCTCACCAGAGTCCCTTTACTCTCATGTTCTCTTGAAAAAGACGCAAGATGTGAATGCCCAGAACCCCTCCTCAATTTAGTCTGTTTAGTGACGATTATCTGGGTTCGTGAATGTCATCACACAAGTTGCTCAAGGTGTCTCCAGTTTAATGAAGTCAACGTACACAAAAATTCTCATCCTATGAAGACGAAGGGATCTGGTCGCTGATAATTTCCCGTCCTCCTTAAGAATCCTTACCTCAATTCGCATGGAAAAAAAAAATAGTGATAGGATATAAGGACTTACGGGAGTTTAGTAGGATGATGGTAATAAAGACGTCGATACAGTGGTAACAGCAACGAGTATACAACCACCGGTTGTCTTTCACATCCGCCGTAATGATAAGATGTGACGAAAAAAATTATCAGAATAGTGCTTTGAATATAGTCTGCCATTAACTTGAATAATCTCGTGAGCGCTTCTCAAATGCCTGCCACCAATCACAGGCGCTAAAATCATTAGGCTGTAATCAAGGCTTCACAGTCACGTCTAACCACTTGAGGCAGACACCAGTGGCACTAGAGATGTCGCCACTGTCATCTTCTCCACAGTTGGTAAGTTGTGAGGGCAGCGTCATCCGATTCGTTCTGTGCTGCTACAATCCTTGACTTTTCCTTTGAAGTATGGCCCGGAGAGAGAGAGAGAGAGAGAGGTATAGTCGACGCTTTATATAGTATACAAATACAGCCACCGGGTTGACCGCTCTATCCAGAAAGGCCTCAGTTCTCGTTTTCTTAAGGTCCCGGAAGAGACGGGGAGAAACCTTTCATTCTCGACTGTCAGCTGGGAGGACGGTTTAAAGAGTTTGCTGAACCATTCTTAGGAGTGTGGGGGATTAAGAGAAGACTAGGAAAATACCTGAAAAGTACGTATATAGCCTAGTAGCAAAGTCTTGGTCTTTATATACAAGTACACTTGGAACGCAAATGTATACTCTTGCTGAGGCTCTAAATAGATTTGTTAGACCATTTAAGTACTGACAAAATCGAGTTTCATTTTCTATTAATGCATGAATCTGTCATATTCCTGTAACCAAACAAATAATTCAGTGCTTTTTTCTGCGTTGAAGACTACAGTCAAGGATAAAAGTTCACATCAAGGCCCGTCCTTAATCGAAATATAGAAAGGATTATGACAGGGAAAAAGATGAGACAAAAGGGAAAGCATTTACGAATTTTGGAAGAAATGGAAAACCTGTCTTTATAATGTGTCAGATCATAGTTACTGGGAAAGACATGAGAAGGTAGGGAGTTCCAAATCTTCGACGTGTAGAGAAAGAGTTATCAAAACGGCCCATCCGGGATTGCTAACGGCCACACAGTAATAATGTGACGGAGCGGCTTGCGAGTATTGTGTGGTCTAGTTAGGGGGGGGGATGGACACAAGCAGCCAGTTCTCGGGGACAAAAACTAAAATAATACTTTTAGAGGAGGGAAAGTGAACCAACATTGCGGCGTAAGGCAAGCTAGAAAAGTTTTGAAGTTATGCTGGAATTGTTTATAGATCGGGTCGTTTTTTACTAAACTCTGTCAAGTAACGAGGCAGAGCTAAAACCACTCCAGTACTCCATACAAGGACGGATCAATCCTTTGTATAATCGAAGCAACTATTCAGAAGAAAAGAAATTTCGACATCAAAACAGGACTTCCAGTTTCTTAGCCGCAGTAATAGCAAGTATGTTCAATGAGTCTAGAGGTGGAATTACAGAACCATCAAAGGGAAGAGGAACGTTGTGAGGAATTTTCGATAGAGAGATGGGTAGAAACTGGGTCATGGTGGTGTTAAACTTAACCAAATTTCGTCTACCCCATTGAGATATCTTGTCCAAGTCTGGGTTAACTGAGGAAGTTATGTCAAGACGAGATACAGATCGCCTGAGAGAAAAAGGAGCAGAACTGATGGATGTTGATTAATGAAGTGCTGAGTCGTAAGCATATGAGTGCATTTGGTTATTGTGAAAGAAAGGAAATCGTTGATAAGAAAGAGAAAAAGTGTAAGGGACAGGACAGAACCTTGAAGGACACCGCTGTTAATGGAGAAACGGGGAAGGCTGATCCCTAAACAACCATGGAGATAGATCGGCTAAAGAGGAAGCTAAAGATGAGGGGGTAAGGTAAGGGATGGAAGCCAGAGGAGGGGAGCTTACAGACGAGACCGCCATGCCATACTCTGTCAAAAGCCTAGATGTCAAGGGCAACTACATAAAATTCCCCAAAATCTTTCAGGGATGATGACCAAACAGTTAGTTAGGAAATATCACCAGTGGATCTCGCCTTACGGAAGCCATATTGGTGATCAGAGAGAAGACTGAGATTCAAAATGTTTAAGGATGTAGAAGTTAAGGAGGGATTCAAAGACTTTGAAAATGGTAGATGTCAAAGCAACGGGTCGATAGTTCGAGAGTTTGGAACAGTCACCCTTCTTAGGGATGGGATGTATCAACGCATGCTTCCAAGAAGAGGGGAAAATTCTGGTTTTCAAACAGTAAAGAAACAAAAGAGCAAGCATAGGTGGAAGTTCAGTGGCACACTCAGTACACGGGATGGATGCCATCAGGACCATAAGCGTAGCTTGTGTCTAGAGAAAGAAGCGCTTTTCGGACAATCCGAAAAGAGATCACACGAAGAGTCATAGGATTAGTAAGAAGAGTATTAGGGAGCAAAGGAATGTTAGTCATCCAAGGTGGAGTTAGAGGAGAAACGGGAACCCAAGAGAGTTGCTTTGTCAACAGGAGAGACAGCTATAGTACCGTCAGAATGGAAAAGTGAAGGAAATGTAGAGCGACAGACGTTGTTAAAGATGTCCTTAGCTAGAGACCAGAACGACCTATCGACAGATGACGAGAAGAGGTTATCGCACTTCCTTTGAGTAAAGGAAAGCTTCGCCTCACGGATAACGTGCTTGCAGCGATTACGGGCAGTGATAAACACTGAATGGGAGTCGGAGGAAGGAGAGTTTTCCAAGTCCGATATGCCTGATCCGTTCCCTGAATGGCCTCAGAACAGGAACGGTTGAACTATGGACTGGAAAAGATGTCTTTGAGGAAGAGGGGATAAATGCCTCCATTCCTGCAATAATAACTACTGCTATGAGTTTGGCGGAGAGAGAAGCATCACTACATAAGAAAAGAATCCTCCACATCACACTGGCTGAGGCAGAGTAAGATGAACAGCAACAGAAAGAGGAGCAAAGCACACCTCACAAAATGTGAAAAAGGCTAGAAAATTGAAATCATTTGGGTAAATTTGGTGATATTCAGAATGGCGATTACTGGAACAACTTTGAAATTGATATAAAGTTATTTCGTGAAATGCATTTGGAGCAAAGCGGTTCTATTAGGAATTTCTGTCCTCTTGATGTGTATAAAGATGTGCCACGTCAAACCTGGGACGGGTTATTGTCAACGTCAGCCTGTTCTCTGGGCGCCATTACTGGCACAATGTGAGCCCCTTTGTTATGTGTGTGTGTGTGTGTGTGTGTGTGTGTGTGTGTGTGTGTGTGTGTGTGTGTGTGTGTGTGTGTGTGTGTGTGTGTAAGACGTTTTCCGCTGGATACCGTAACGTTTTTTGTTATATGTAATAACATCAATAAATCGTTCCAAGTCACAAGTAACGGCTGGAGATCAGCAACATACAGTTGTAGTGACAGTTGCAACAACGGCAACACCAACACATGTGGCAATAGAAGAAGCAGAAACAAAGGCAATAGTAACAGAAGAACCAGAACTAGCAGCAGCAGCAACAACAACAACAAAATCACTTGGAAACTACACCGGCAACAGAAAGAGAAGGACCAGAAACAATGGCAACAGTGACGGAAGTAGCAGAAACAAAGGCAACGCCAACGGAAGGAGCAGAAACAAAGGCAGGTGTAACAGATGTAGCAGAAACAATACCTGCTGACCTGCTGCTCATGTTATGACTTCCTGTTATGACATCGTCTTAGTTAGGTAAGGTCACGGTGATGGGCGGAGCGCCTCGCCCGGGGTGCAGGGACTTTATCGTTTCAGGGGAAAACATGGGTGAGAGATGACACTAGGGGTAACAGGATGTTCTACGGGGGTACAGGACTGTCCATGGCTTGGAAACTTTACTCTGAGGATCTCTGAACATACCCATGGACAAGTGGCATTTGTCTGGGGGTAGAAAAGTGAAATACCGAAGTCGAACACTTCACTGAGGGAAAGAAGATTTACCTGTCGCCTTAACATTTTCTCAGGGGAAAGAACCTACTTTGCCTAGGCACTTGGGGCTCTAGTGTAGAGTGAGAGACTTTACTTCGGTGGGACGGGATAGGAAAGAGGTCGAGGTTCAGTCAGAGATGACAGGTCGTAAAGCTTACCTGGTGATGACATGTCATGAAACTCACCTGACGATGACATGTCCTGAAGCTCAGCTGGCGATGAGAGAACCCCTAAAGCTTACTTGGCAAACACAGGTCCCAGAGTTCGCCTAGCAAGTCTAGCGGTGTTAAATCCTCTATTTCTGGCAGCCTCTGTGGCGATGGTGAACCGACTCGTCCCTCTGCTTCATCTGGGTATAATCCGGGGCCGGATATAGGTAGTTGAGAGCCGGATAGATGAGCGGTTGAGGCCAGGTCATCACGCCCACGGAAGTCCACGCCCTTGGGTGAGGCCGCTCGCTTTATGTGGGATGACACTTTCTCTCTGGATGTCAGTATGCCGATGTCCTCTTTATTCTCTAATACCTTAACTTTCATCAAAAGCGCCGGTAACTATGACTGTACTCTTCATTCACTAAAAAAAAATAGAGACTTCTTTCTCAGTCCCTAGGAAGATCTAAATAAACCGATGTCATTTTCTTGGTAAAGACGTGATACCATAGATAACGTCAGTGAGCTAGTGAAAGTGTATTCAGGGCAACGTTCTCATGTTACACTGAGCTAGTTAGTGTATAATCGGCTGTGTATACACGATTCCGACGTAAATAAACCGGTACACACACACACACACACACCACATCATGACAGATGTGTTATGTGTGAGTGTTGACAGTGGTGATGATAGTGATGATGGTTATGTACTTGTTGGTATTTAGACGGATTTAGGTGAACTTGGTATTTCACTGAATAGTTGTAATCAAGATTTAACACAAGACAGAAGTTCTTATGGAAAAAAAGCTCCTTGAAGTTTGTGAAAATAACCAGATGTTCATCTTTTAATGGGCGGATGGGTGATGACAGTGGGGTTGGAAAAGTCACAACTATTTACAATACAACTGTAGATTATCCCATTGGTTCACCATTGTTAATGCATGTTACAGAATTTGAAATCCTAGATTTTGATCCATTATACTCTCTTGTTCATTGTGGTCTGAACACACACAAATGAAATTTAAAAGTAGTTTAACATGTATATACAACAAATGATCAGATGGAGGGGGATGTATGTGTGAAGCCTGGAAGATGGAGAATGGAGAAAGAGTGAATATGAGAGGTATGTTGATGTTTATAGACTGAAAGAGTTTTCTGTTGATAAGCAAGGAACTGAAAGTAAACCTAATTAAACCTGCACTAAACGTTTTCTCACAGCCTTATAAATAAAAAAGAGTAACAATGCTAGTTTGAAAAGATATAATAACAAGTGTTGCAAGAGCAGAAAAGAATAACACAAAGCTAAACATAAGCGTAACTTGCCTGAGAATAATGACAATCACAATAATATGATTGGTAAAAGCAGAAAATATAAGAGGGACTAAGAAGAGCTAAAAGTAAGGAGAAAACCAATTCAATTTAGAAAATAAGAGAAAATACAAGCAAGGACTCAAGATCGTATTGGAAAATATTAAAAGATAATAAGAAAATTAGCGAAAATCCAATTGCACTTAATGATTTCTGCTAACATTTTAAATCGCTTTCTAATGAAGATGACAGTAAAAATGAAACTGAAGGTGTTGAATATGAGGTTAACGATGCAAATATCTCATCTATACTTAACCTCATAAGTGTTGACGATATAAAGAAAAACATCTGTAAATAAAAAAGAAAAACAGCATATCCCCTGGAAACGATAAGATATTGAACGTATATATTAAATGCATCCAACACTAACTGCACCCCTTATATGTAAAACTGTTCAACAAGATCCTTGACACTAGTATCATCCCAGTTGGGTGGCTCATTGGCGCTACAGTGCCAGTTTATAAGAACTAGGATGACATTCATTTCCTTTAGAAGGGGATCACACTCTCCACTTACATTGGGAAACTCTCTACTTCTGTTTTAAATGAAGCCTAAATGAGCGTTCTAATGTAATGCATATCATTAATGAAATACAAGCTGACTTTAGACATGAATACTTCACACTGGATCACATATTTCTGCCTTGGAGTATAATCGATCTGTTTTGTTGGAAAAAAAGAGGAAACTGTTTGTTTGTGGACTACAGGAAAGCATTTGATATGGTGCGGCGAGAAGGTTTATGGTATAAGTTAGTGAAGGAGAATGTACATGGCGAGATATTGATTGTAATCAGAAACATGCATAGTAATATTAGATCCTGTGGAAGGTTGAACCAACAGATGTACGATATATTCATATATAATACAGGGGTAAGGCAGGGTGAAAGCTTGTCGCCTTTACTCTTTGTATTTTGTTAATGATATTGAGAAGAAATTACCTGATTACATTTGTAATGATGTAGATATCAGTGATGATTTGGTTCACTCTTACTTGAATTTACTTATGATAATGTACGTAGATGATACAAATACATTCTGCGACAGCGAGCAGGGGATGAAACGGGCATTGACAGCTTTGCATACCTACTGAAGTGACTGGAAATTAAAATCAAACTGTAGTAAAGCGAAAATTGGTAGGGAGAACATTGAAGCAGGAAGCGAATGCAAGTATTTTGGTACATTATTTAATTACAGTGGTAGGTTTCTTAAAGAAGAGTTGGAGTTCATAGAACAAGCAACGGCAGCTATTTATTCAATAATTGTTACATGTAGTAAGTTTGATTTACTAGTTGATAAGCAGATTGAACTGTTTAATACTATGGTATTACCAGTTATGAATTATGTATCAGAAATATAAATAGGGTTCATTTTTAAAGGGAGAATGTGTGATGATTGTGGAAGCGGAAAAATCGCTACTAATTATAATACAACTATAGATTATGGTTTACCATTGTTTATGCAAGATGTTATAGAATTAAAATCATACTCATGTTCATTACGGTTTGAACACAACTGAAATTTAATAGTGCTCTAACAAATGTAAATATAACAAATAGTCAGGTGAAGGGGAATGTATGTGTGCAGCCAGAAATATGGAGAATGAAGAAAAAGAGTAAATATAAGATGGATGTTGATGTTTGTAACTGAATGAGTTGGATATACAGATGGAGGATTTGTCTGTTGATGAGATAAGCAAGGACCTGAAACTAATCCTAATTGAACCTGCACTAAAAGTTTTCCCACAATCTAAGAAGATGATAAAGTATATACAAAAGAGTAACATTGCCAGTTTGAAAAGGTATAATAACAAGTGTTGGAAGAGTAGAGAAGAATGCCGCAACGCTAAACATAAGCGTAACTTGCATAAGAATAATGACAAGCACAAAAATAATGATTGGTAAAAGCAGAAATTATAAGAGGGAACTAAAATGAGTTAAAAATAAGGAGCAAGTCAATTTAAAGTAGGAAATTAAGAGAAAATATAAGCAGACTAAAAATCATATTGGAAAATATTAAAAGGCAATAAGAATATTAGTGAAATATCTACTGTGCTTGATTATTTTCATGAGCATTTTAAATTGCTTTCTAATCAAGATGACAATGAAAATGGAAATGAAGATACTGAATATGAGATTAACGACGCAAACATCTCATCTATACTTGATAACCTCATAACTGTTGAAACAGAGACACATCAGTAAATCAAACTAGAATAATTCCCCTGAAAACGATATGATATTGAATGCATACTGTACCCCTTATATGCAAAACGGTTCAGCAAGATCCTTGACACTATCATCATCCCAACTGAGTGGCTCATTGGCACTACAGTGCCACTGTACAAGAACAGGGATGACATTCGTGATCCTAACAAGGGGATCACACATCTCAGTAGTATGGGGAAACTTTACTTCTGTATGTATTATATGAACGTCTAAATGAGTGTTGTAATGTAATGTATATTATTAATGAAACACAAGCTGGCTTGACATGAATACTCCACATTGGATCACATATTTCTGCCTAGATGTATAATCGATCCGTCTTGTTTGAAAAATGAGGAAACTTTGTTTGTTTGTAGGCTACAAGAAAGCATTTGATATGGTGTGGTGAGAAGGCTTGTGGTATAAGTTAGTGAAAGAGAATGTAAATGACAAGATATTGAATGTAATCAGAAATATATATAGTAATATTAGATCCTGTGTAAGGTTGAACCAACAGATGTCTGATACATTTACAATTAACATGTGGTGAGGCAGGGTGAAAGCTTGTCACCTTTACTCTTTGCATTTCATGTTAATGATACTGAGAAGAAATTAACTGATTACAACTGTAATATTACCATTGTAATAATATAGATATCAGTGATGATTTATTAATTAAAACTTGAAATTACTCGTGTTAATATATGCGGATGATAATCATATGCAGTGTCAGTGAGCAGGGGATGAAACGGGCATTGACAACTTTGCATACCTATTGCAACGACTGGAAATTAAAAGTAAACTGTAGTTAAACGAAAATTGTTAGGGAGATCATTGAAGTAGTAAGCGAATACAAGTACCTTGGTATATTATTTGATTACAATTGCAGGTTTCGTAGAGGAGAATTGGAGTTAAACGAAAAGGCAACGAGAGCTATGCATTCACTAATTGGTACACGTAGTAAGTTTGATTTGCCAATTGATATGCAGAATGAACTGTTTAACTCTATGGTCTTATCAATTATATGTGCATCAGAAATATGTGGTTACTATGTTGTAAGGGAGATGGAATTATTGCAATGAAATTTGTAAAGCATGCGTTATGTGTTCACATGAACACGAGCACTGATATAGTGTATGGAAAACTTGGTGTCTATCCACTCAAAATATATAACAAATGGAGAATGGATGTTGGTCGCAACTGATTTCAGGTAAAACCCCTAAACTTATTTATTTTATGTATAAATTTTTGTTGCAATTAGACATGCTCTGTGTTTACACTTCACTATGGATAGCTTGTGTTAAGAGCATATGCCATGACTGTGGTATGCCTGGGGTGTGGTTTATCGCAAAATATTACCAGTACAACTTGGTTCAGAAAGGCAATTGAATTATGGCTAAAAGATCAGTTACTACTTGCAGTAAATTTTTAACAGCAAGATTACTGCTTGTAATAACAACTTTTCAATTTGATGTAATTAAAGAACGCATAAACAGGTATATGGTATGGAGGAATATCTTGTAAAATGATCGCGGAGTAACAGCATTTTAGTGAGCAAATTACAAGTTAGTAACAATAAATTACCAATAACTGTGGGTATATATCGAGATTACACTATGGAAGATCAGATCGTATTTGCAGTAAATGTGATCATCCTGTTGTGGATGATGAGTATCGTAATTCATTTCAGTGTGAAAATGATGATACTGTCAAAGTGCGAAATAAGCATATACATTCCAAACTTTTATAAAACTATGTCAACTCAATTCCAATATATCTTAATACTGCATACTACTAAAACAACTGTTCTTGATAAACTATCACTCTTTTTGAGAGCAGTGTTCAGTATATTTAGCTGAATCAATGTAATGAGAAGTAAATGTAACTATTGCAGACAAGTCATATTTTTTAGTTACTTAAGTGTAAATCGTAAATTACAATTCAAAATTGTTGCTAATGTTATTACGGAGCTGTGTTCCATACCTTTTGTAAAAGCCTGATTAAATAAATAATTCTATCTTATTTTTCACGCTTACCCTATTGCACACACACACACACACACAGTTTGTAGACTTTACTACGAGTCAAATCAGATTGATCAAGTATTAAGTAGCTTGTTAGATCTCGGGATACTTAGTTTATATTGAATACTTGTATTACATCACCTCTTATCCTTATCTTTTCGAAGCTAAATATATCTAAATTGTTTCGTTTGCTCTAATAGGATTTGTTCGGGAATCTCGACGCTGCACTCGCTCCATTCTGTCGTCTTTCAAGCAGGATAACCAAAACAGACCACAGTATTCAATATGGGGACGACCTATGGATGAAAGTGAGGATAACTTCTCTAGACTCAAATTCGAAAGCCCTACCCATAAATACAAGAATCAGCTTCGACCTCTTTACCACTATTCTCCATTGTGACTAGGTTTCAGGCTTTGAGTGACCAAAGAATATTACGTTTTTTTTCTTTTTTTGTTCATTTACCTCTTGTAGCTTAGAATTCGTACTAAAATTCGCCTTTTCGTTTCTACGAAATATATGTTAAACTTTACACTAATCGAAATTGAAATTAATTTACTTCCTGTGAGCCTAGACCATCAGTTTGACTATGCAAGTTTGAAGCTGCGCCGTTCAACGTTTATTATATATTCATTTCTTAGTTTAGCATCTTTGCATTTTTCTGTGTCTAACAATCCATCCCATTATTTATAAGAAATAAACCGGTCCCAAGCCCTGCCGCACTTTACTTGCTACGTCAGACATTTCAGAAGCTTGACCAGTAATCCCTTTTCTTTGTTTACGGCCAGTCAACCAATTTCTTAACCGCAGAAATGTAACCCCGTCTGTACCATAGGAATCGACTTTTGTTGGTAATCTCCAACGTAAAATATTATCGAATGCGTTAATTTATGATGACAAGCAAATCATGTATGATAAACTTTAAGAAGCAACGAGAAACTACATATTAGGAGAGCTCAAAATTGTATAGATGTGTAGTAACGAGCGGTAAACGAATGGGAATTGGAAATAGTCACGGCATAAAACAGGAATAAGGAATTATTATAGAATAGGATGACAAAAAGGCAAAGTTTAATATATGGGGCCCCGCTATCGTAAAATTCCTTCAACTCACGTAAATATAGGTCGTCAAACTGTTTTTCCTTCCGTCCAAAAATGTTCTGTGGAGTTTGTGTTCGTTTGTGTATATGCACGTGTATAATTCCACGTGCATGTCTTTTCATGCGCGTATGGGTCCGCACATGTCTGTTTCCGTGCGCACGTCTCTCTCCGTGCACACAGGTCCGCGTGTATGTATTACCACGCGACCATGTATTTTGTGGGTGCATGTTGTTTTTCTTGTATGGACGTGGAGAGGGAGCTCTACCGTACTGGGGCATCATCTCCTAATCTTTCATTCATCATCATACAGCCTTCCTGTGACATCTATATTTACTGCATCTCATAGACCAAAATGATGAACCGTGGGATCTATCGTACGTCGCACATTCCTTCTTGATACTTTCTTTCCCCTGCGCTATAGTGGGAACCATCTTTATAAAGGCCATACAAGTTACTTTATAATAATTTCCATGCAAATTATCGTACTCACGTTCGGCATGGTGTGAAATCCACAGTCCCATCAACTGCTTGATTGTTGCAGTCTCTCCCCACTACCCGAGTCTGTTAAATAGGTGACAATGCAATTAAGCAGCTCTTCTCTACCCACAGTATGACAAGGAAGTTTCATCGCAAGATCTTTGTGAGGGACTATCCGCGAGAGTCGACAGACAATCCACGTTCCTTGAGGTTAGGCTTTAATTGGTTACTTAGCTTGATTTTCTTTTTTTTTTTTAAGCAAAAGATAAATGTGATAATAAAGACAAATGCAGCCGAAGAATTCTACATCCAAAGTAGTTTAAAAATAAGAAAAGAAAGGCGATACCATCCCAAGAAATCCAGTATTACCTAAGCTAGCTTAGCAAGTGTGAAGTTACCTGGCATGCCTGAATATAATTGCTGCACGCAGAACAGGGTTTTGGTAACTGTAGCGGACCGTGAATGTGATTGTCGCTAATGTTAGACCCGCTACACTAGCACTGTAAATTAAAATACGACCTTGCTTTCCCGCAGTCTCATAGGCAGAGATACGGCTCCGTACCCGGACCTACTAAATCACTATATACCGGAACTGAAACATTTCACCGTACTATTCGCTATTTACCGTATGTTGCAACGTCTCCACCTAACGATTCACCGTTTACTCAACAAAAAAATCTGTTTTTCTACAGTCACTGGGTGTTCTAATATTGTTGCCGTCCTGTTTAATACTCACTACATGTTGAAACATTTCCCTCGTATGGCTGACTAGTCATTCTATAATGCAATATTTCCATATCATCGTTCACCAGTCACTGTAGTCGTTACATATTGCAATACTTACTTATATTGTTCACTGGTCACTGCAGTCGTCATATGTTGCAGCACTTACACTATATTGTTCACCAGTCACTAAAGTCGTTTTGTTGCAGTATATTGCTCACCAATCATTGTAGTGGTTATGCGTTGCAGGATTTATACTATATACTTCACCAATCACTACAGTTATCTAATATTGCATTATAATAAATTCTTCACCATTCATTGTAATCACTGCACAACAATATTTTCGTAATTTGTTCACCAGTAACTATGCGCATTAGTATTTCAACCGTATTATTTACCAATCAGTTATTTTTTTCTTTTCAGAATTTCACCGTATTTTCAAAAATCTCACGTACTCTTGAAATTTCATCTTTATTGTTACTTTGCACACTTTTCCACTGTATTCATACTATATTGTAGTATTTATACGACATCGTTCACCATTATCTGTTACCAGCAATAATAATTCATGATTTTGTTCACCTGGCACTATATGCATCAATTTTTCAACTATATTTTTCACCAGTTTTATTTTGTTTAAAATTTCTATATATGTTTACCAATCCTACATGCTCTTCGATTTTTTTTTTATTCTTACTTGACAACTTTTTCCACCGTTTCAAATCGCGAGTTATTACTCACTGTTTGGTAGATGAGTGACTTGAGTGACGGTACCCAGCCCGGGGGCTGCTGCATTTCCAAGGTGAAAGTGATCTCTCCAACCTGACCAACACAAGAGTGGAGGTTTCTCTCAATGATTTATTTCCATTTACAGTTTCCTTTTCAGGTCGAGTTCACACAAATTATTCACAAGATTTTTCTCTTAAATATATTTCTTCATCACTTGTAACGCATCTGATTTTTGTCGATAAATGTTAAAGTCTTCATTCGAGATATTCACTGAGAAAAATATCACAGTTCTCTCGTTAACTGTTCACGGCGTTTTAACATATCCTCGGTGGATCACAAATTTTTCCATCAGGTGGACTGCACTGTACGTACCCCGCGTCTGACCTCCAAGGAGGTCAAGAGAACACTGACCTGTCTTACTCTTGGGGGTTGCCGGCGGTTCCAGATAGCAAAATGGTCCTTGACCAGCAGTTTGACCATTGAACCTTAACCGATAGTTTGGCTAACTCACTGTAAACAAGAAAACCTGATGCCGGAGGTTTCTGTTTCTGTTGTAGTCAGTTCTATAACATTTATCTCATTACATGGTATTTATTTCCTATTAATTACCATAGGCTATATCTATAAACCATCTTTTGGATGTAAACAGAGGCAAACAAGTGGGCGAGGCAACAGTTACCTCAGTCAGTGGGCCGAGACTCCAACACGCTGGGTCCGGTTGTTACATACACCGGTCCGATTGCCGTTGTAATGCATTAGTAACTTAAATAAACTTACGCAGGAAAGCGGTTTCCGTTATGATCATATTACTAACTTAAGTAAAGAAAGGATATTAATTTTACTTTCAGTTATCATATCTAGATTATGCCTGAGTATGTTGTTACAGAATACAACTAATAAACCTTGGATAATAATGACGTTGTGTTGAAGGAATATCCTAACTTCCTTAGGCTTTATTAAGCCCCTTTGTTATATCTGTATGTACTCGCGTCACTTACCAGATGCTTCTGGTATTATTGTACAGGGGCACCTAGTGACAGCACTAGGATCCCGATTACTCTATCAAGAAATAAAATACTGAAACTGAAAAAACCTTGATGTACAAACATACGCAAAGGACAAAAGAGTGGGCGGGGCTACCATCGTTTTTAAATTCAAATCTATGATCTTGGTGGACGATGGCCTTCTTTGTTTGAATGTACGTAAATATTACGGTAGGCATAGCCAACTGCACATGGATAGACTAAACGAGGATGTGGTAAATGAAGAGATTACAAACAAGTTTAAACGGTTGCATGTTAGCAGAGAATGCTCAAGAGCTGGATCCCCACGAGTGGAAAACTCCCTCCTGTTACAGTACACACACACACACACACACACACACATACAGTACTTATATGTAAGGTCAAAAGACGGGGCAACACGAGTGGAAAACTCTCTTCCTATACCACACATGTAGTAGTCACACACACATGCAGGATTAATTATGTGTATGAGACAAAATAACGGAACTAAAATGGAAAGTTCGTTGTAAGTGTTTGGTACAGACAGGAGCCAAACCTGTGAGAACAACAGCGTGATTATCTTGATACAACTAAGTGAATGCCCTTGAAGGGCCAAAACTATGATATATCGCCAGCCTTTTGGAAGTGTGGTCTTATCTTACACATACGTAGGTTCGAGAGAGTACACTGTTCATCATATATAATTTATCTTTCAAAAGTGTTATTTCCCGTGCAAGCGAGGTAGCGTCATGAACAGATGCCTGAAACTAATAGGAAAAACTCCTCCATTGGCCTCTTCCTCTGTTCCTTCTTTTGGAAATTAATAAGTTCCAATCCCCAACCCCCCCCCACCCGTTTTAGTCCTCTTCTACGACAAGCAGGAGGGAGATACGTGGGCAGTAG
>JAYMFT010022478.1:0-16360 GCA_038088735.1 Panulirus argus
AAGGAGAAAGCAGCTTGGTACAGCTTTGTCGCAGTGGTTTGGGGCTTCCTGGGCAATCACAAGGCCGAAAACTATGTTGAGCTGGTTGATACTATGGTGAAAAGCTACGGCAAAATGGGCTGCAGGATGTCCCTCGAAGTCCACATCCTTGTCGCTCATCTTGATAAGTTCAAGAATATGTGAGCGCACTCGGAGAAGCAAGACGAGTGCTTCCACCAGGATATAATGGACTTTGAATGCCACTACCAAGGAACATATACTGAGAAAATGATGGATTATACTTGGGGTCTGATTTGTGAAAGTTATTTACAGTACAATAATAAATCTTGAAAAACCACTCACTTCTCAATCTTTTGTGATCACTTTTGTTTACCATTAGTGTAAATACATGTTAATTTTGAATAAAAATGTGCAAATTTGCTTGTTGTCTAACTGGAAATAGAAAAATTTCAAAATATCACGGTCCTGGTCACAAAAGCAAAGTCTGAAGGTAATAATAACCTTTTCCTCTATACACATAAGCAATTAGGAAATAACACTTATTACCCAGGAACTAAAACTGTGATACACAGTGTTATGTGATTTAAGTTAAAGGGCAGCCCAAATGCCGTATTCCTCCTGGAGACGCTAGTCCATGAACTTCGCACTTCCACGGGGATATTGAGTCACGGCTCTATGATTAATTGTCATGTCTGGTTCACAATTTACTACATGTTTCGGAAACTCTTCTCCCTAGCCCATCAACATGTTTCCAGCATCTATGGTCTTAGAATGTTTCCTGTATCTCAAAATGATATGATATCTATGTATTATCATATTTTCAACTAAATGTCTCTAGGGCTGAGACACCTGAAACTCAGTTGTGTGTCCATCTATTTCACAGACATTGATTACATCTGTGTTTAACAGTTACCGATTTCATTCCCATCTGCTTTGCAGGAGAAAGAATTCTAAAAGGGACTTGACCCTGTTAGCGCTAAATGCTGTGCAACATATCCTCCTCATTCCTTCCCATAGTTTTATACCCTTCATGGCCACTATACAGCAAAAATGCAACAGGTAAATATATGTACTGGCAAGGCCACTGTAATACACTTGTTTATTATATTACTACATGCTGTCTTCTTGACCAAGAGTGTATAGTTATCAATAATAAAGTCTGTGTTTCATGCTACCCAGAAACTCTACTGGACATTTTATATGAATTCAGTATAGAAAAATTTCATTGTTGGAGAAAATGGGAACCCATCAACAGTAGGGTGAGATGCGCTCCTGCTGTATTAGGACAGTTATGATTGTGTTCTTCAGTCATCATTACTGCTGCCCACTGTTACCCACTCCTTTATGCATATGCCACATCTGAAAACAAATCTAAGTGAATTTCCTAACAGCAAAAAAGTAATAGAATATATCAAAAACAAAAATATTGACATGAGTGATGGTGAGGTAGAAGTGGATTGGCAGAAGGCAATAATGGCGGCTGGCGACCCTGATCTTTCGCCTCTCACCACTGGAGATCCTCTGAAGACAGCAACTTTAACGAAAATTGAATAGTCCAAACGAGATGCTTCCCGGAAAATGTCAGGAGGGAGATGTATGCCAAAACTACTTACACAGAAAGAGGCACACACACACACACAGTCAGGCACAATGTGTGTGTATATGTATACATGTATATTTATATGAAAGACCCATCCCCCCCACATGCACATGTCGAGTAAGAAGAGAGAAAGTGAGTTGTAGTGTGTAAAGAGGGATTTTTGGCATGAGAGTGAAGAAATCCCTTAGAGACGAGAACCAAAGGTGGGTTACAAAGGAGTAAAGATCATCTGCAGACCTAAGTACCATAAAAGCCGTATTGGTGATCTAAAAGAAAGGTAAGAGCTGAACCAAGGTATGCCTCCAAAAAGAAGGAAATGTTTGGATTTTCAGACAAAGATAAAATAGAAGATTTATCAGTTGGAGAAGAGGTCAAAACAACACACTTTCCACTATGGAAGCATGCCTGAACCTACAAAATGCAACTTTGCAGTGTTTGTCAACAGTGGTGAGGGTGGAATGAGATGTGGGAGAAGGGGCAAGATTCATGGTCCTATATCATATGTCCTTGATGTGATAAGCATCAAAGTAGAAGTAAATGAACTAAGGCTGAAGGGAAAAAGTCTTTGTAAAAGAAACATGGGATTCCTTCCTTGACGAAGAAAATCTCTGCTATATGATTAGCACAATTTAGGACAGAGCATCTACCATGATATGTACATCAGGATTCTTTTGTGAGAACTGCTGTAAAGAACAGATGTATTCTGCAGAATGAATGAGGTACAGAAAGTGTTCATGACCACAGAGTTCAGCAACCAGCTGTCTCATCTATTTAGAAATGACTTTACTAAAAGATTCAAAAGGTAAAATATCAAAGTACCTTTTTCATCCTCTTTCCTTGAGGACAATGTAAGCTGGCATTAAATATATACATAAATATGGGCCAAAGCCTGATATTAAAATGAGTACTCTTTTCTTTTTTATTCTGACCAACATAGCATGGACAAAACATTTCCTAATCAAGGCCAACTCAAGTGAAAGGAAAAAAAGTGTAAGAGAAAAAGAATGCAGAAATCACTTAGTGCTCTAAGAGCACTTGCAGACCTGACTTTCAAGTTATTATAGTTATAGGAAGAGGGAAAGATGAAAGAGGGATGAGAATTCCATAGCTCAGCTGTTCAAGAAAAGGAGGAGGTACCAAAAACATCATTCCCTGAGTAGCCAGTCTCTGTACAGAAACTGCAGAAAGCACAAGCTATGTGCCTCAAGTCCATTCAAGTAGCTCACAAAATCAGGGGCCAAAACATTACCTGTAGAACAAGGAGGGGCAGCAACACAGCAGAGTACAGAAAGGAAAGGTTGAAAAGAGTTAATGCCTGGAAAATTAATAAGATGAAAGGACTCTGATTTTACTCTCATTAATAGAGATGTGGACAAGAATTACCTTATGTATGTGAGCAGTAATCCATACTAGGATGAACATAACCCTTGTAGATAAGAAAAAGCTGCTCTCAAGAAAAATACATTTTTGACACCTACACAACAACTCCAGCTTTTGGGTAGCTGATTCAGTGATGTTAATTATGTGAGGTTTAACGACAAAGTGAAGGATATACAAAGGAATACAAAGGAATTCAAACAACAGACCACAAGGTCCTTTTGAGGTTATTTATGATAGAGGAAGAGATCTGGAACTCATAGATCAGTGTGGCAAGAGTAGAAGGACAGATATTTCAAAAAGAAAAATACTGTAAACTTTTCATGTAACTAAGAAGGCGCAAATATTGTTAATTGTGATTTATCAAGTCTATTCTTAAAACATCTATGGTACTGCTTTCAACCATGCTACCTAGCAAATTATTCCATATACAGTAATCCCTCAATTTAACGGACCCGATATAATGGATTTTGGATTTAATGGACAGGGCAAAAAATAATACATTAATTAATAATAACTGAAAAAAATGAGTCTGGATCACAGTATGAGTATAGAAGAACAGGACTCTGGCTTGTATATGTGTTGTTGCTGGCCTTCACCCCCCTGGGTACCTGGTGTGACCACCCGAATGGTTGCTCCTGGCGTTTGACTTTGCTGCTTCTGCCATGTTCCAGCTGGCCTCCCCTGCTGTGACTGACCTCGTTGCCTCCATCAAGCTTCATCTTGTAGCCTCTGCCACGGTGATCTGTCTCATAGCCGCTCTTGCAAGGCTTACAAAGTCCTCCTGGTGATTTGTATTTTCTTTTGTCGCTATGTAAGCTGCTTCAATAGTTTTTCATACTTTCTCACACTGCCCTTGCTTAGCATTTTCATCCCACCTTAGTTCAGCAGGTGCCCTTTTTCCTCTGCATGGTTTTATGCGCCCCTCTGTCTCACTGGTGTTGCATGCAGAGGAAAAAGGGCATCTGCCGAACTGGAGTGGAATGAAAATACTAAGCAAGGGGAGTTCGAGAAAAGTAAGAAAAATTATTGAGGTGGCTAACATTGTGAGAAAAGAAAACACGAATCACCGGGAGGGCTTTGTTTGCCTTACTAGAGAGGCTGCATGACAGATCACCATGGCAGAGGTGGCGAGATCAAGCTTGATGGAGACGAAGAGGTCAGTCATGGCAGGGGCGACCAGGTAGAACATAGCAGAGGTGGCAAGGTCAAATGCCAGGAACAACCATTCGGGAGGTCACATCAGGTACCTAGGGGGATGAAAGCCGATGAATACACGTATATAAGCTGAAGTCCTGTTCTTCTGTACTCATTCTGTGATCCCACCCAATCTGTGTTTCTCTCACCCAACCACATCACCAGATTGCCATGGAATATTCACATACTCACTTTGTTTCGGTCTCAGTCTGCTTCTAGCTATTGTGTGGTCAGGGTGTATACAAAGAATTGTGACTCTATTTATTAAATAATTTTGCAATCCATACAATTCAAAATGGAATCAAGTGATAGAGGAGTTAAAAGAAAGCATGTGAACTGTATATTGTATCAAAAAATGGTTACATTTGATTTACCAGACTTTCAGCATTAACAGACACCCTCTTTTCCCTATTAGTCTGTTAAATCAAGAGATTACTGTCTTAACAATCCTGTTGAGGAAAAACTACTTCACCTCACTCAAGGCAAATTGTTTGTCCACAAGTTTGCAACCATCACCATGGCTGAAATTAAGCATATCTATTCTGAAGTAGCTTGTCAGATTAAAGTTATCGAAGCCTTTGATAATTTTTCATACATGTATTGGGTCACCTCTTAACCTTCTCCCTTCTAAACTAAATAGATCGTCATTTAGTCAGCTCCCATAGGATTTCTTTCTCAGTCCAAAAATCATCTTGGTAACTCTCCTCTCTACTCTCTCCATTCTGTCTATGTCTTTTGTCAAGCTGGGTGACTAAAACTGACCAAACATTCAAGCTGGGGGCGCACCACTCATTTGTAAAGAGTGAGAAAAATTTCCCTGAACTTCATTTCAGAAGCTCTCCCTATGAGTCCACAAATATTGTTTGCCATTTTAACTGCTTATGTGCACTGCTTAAATGCTTCATTCAGATCACCAGAGATTATTACATTGAAGTCTTTCTCCACATTCACTTACTGTAGGTCAACAAAATTCATAATGTAGTAAGCCTTTTCATTTTTACTACCGACATGAAAAACTTGTACCTATCAATATCAAAATTCATTCACCACCTGTAGGCCCAGCCATCAGTTTGTCTATGTCCATCAGAAGCTGCAAAAGTTCACTTTCTGTTGTAGATTTATTTTCCAACTTAGTATCATCTACAAATTTCAATATCTTACAATGCAGGCCATTACAAGTATCATTAATATATATAAGAGAAGGATAACCAGTCGTAGGACTGATTGATGTGGCACCCCACTTGTTATTTCTAACTGTCCTAAGGCTTAACCATTTATCACTCCTCTTTGTTTACAATCAGTCAACCAATTTCCTTACCACCTATGTAAAAGCCCATCTGTACCATGTGATAACTTTGGTTAGTAACCTTTGATGTGGAACTTTATCAAAAGCTTTTTGAAAATCTACTGCTTTACTTTCATCATACATGTTGATTAAATCATTAAAGAAACCAAGCAGATATGTAAAACATGAGCAATTGCACTGAAAGCCATGCTGAAAACCTTATTTTGAAAGGTGGTCCTTTAAATGGATCACATTCTTATCCCAAACAATGGGTTCCATAAGTCTACAAACTACTGGCGTCAAGCTAATGAGACAATAATTTCCTGGCAAAGACTTATCAGCTTTTTTGAAAATGGGCGTTAAATTCGTAAGCTTCCATTCCTCTGGAACTCTTCCCAAAGCAAATAACTTCCTGATATGAGAATTCAAGGATTTAACTACATATATTTTTGCCTTTTTTTTTGTCCTTGGATAAAACTTCGCTTCATTTAGTGCTGATGGCATTTCTTCAACTCTTATGTCAATAGTCACTTATTATTTATCATACTTGATCACTGTTTCCCACATCAGAGAGGTAGCGCCTGGAAAAAGACAAAGAAAGACTCATCCACTCATATATACACATATATATACATACACGCACATATATGCACAATACATACATATAAATATATACAAACATACACACAAATGCATGTACACATGTATATATTCATACTTGCTCAACCCCATCCTTTTCTGATGCCACCCTGCCCCAGAGGAAGTAGCCTCGCCACACCCACATCAGCGAGGTAGCGCCAGGAAACAGACTAAAAAGGCCACATTCGCTTAAACTTAGTCTCTAGCTATCATGAGTAATGCACCGAAACCACAGTTTCCTATCCACATCTAGGCCCCACAGACCTTTCCATGGTTTACCCTAGATATTTCATATGCCCTGGTTCAGTCCACTGACAGCACGTCGATCCCAGTACACCACGTCGTTCCATTTCACTCTATTCCATGCATGCCTTTCACCCTCCTGCATGTTCAAGCCCCCAACTGCTCAAAATCCCTTTCACACCATCCTTCCATCTCCAATTTAGTCTCCTGCTTCCATTTGTTCCCTCCACCTCTGACACATATATCCTCTTTGTCAACCTTTCCTCACTCATTCGTTCCCTATGTCCAAACCATTTTAACACATCCTCTTCTGCTCTCTCACAACCACACTCTTTTTATTAACACAAATCTCTCTTACCCTTACATTACTTACTCGATCCAACCATCTCACACCACATATTTTCATTAAACATTTCATTTCCAACACATCTACCCTCTTCCGTACAACTCTATCTACAGCCTATGCCCTGCAACCATATAATATTGTTGGAACTACTATTCCTTCAAACATAACCAATTTTGTTCTACAAGATAATGTTCTCTCATTCCACATATTATTCATCGCTCCCAGAACTTTCACCCCCTCCCCCACCCTATGACTCACTTCCGCTTTTTATCAAGGGTGTAAGGCATGTGTATGAGTAGGGAAAGAGGACAGTGATTGGTTCCCAGTGAAGGTCGGTCTGTGGCAGGTGTGTGTGACGTCCCCATGGTTGTTTAATTTGTTCATGGATGGGGTAGTTAGGGGGTAAATGCAAGAGCTTTGGAGAGAGGGGCAAATATGCATTCTGTTGGGGATGAGAGGGCCAGGGAAGTGAGTCAACTATTGTTCACTGAAGATACAGCACTGTTGGTTGATTTGAGAGAGAAACTGCAGAAGTTGGTGACTGAGTCTGAAGAAGTGTGTGAAACAAGAAAGTTGAGAGTAAATGTGAATAAGAGCAAGGTTATTAGGTGCAGCAGAGTTGTGGGACAAGTTAGTAGGGATGTGAGTTTGAATGGAGAAAAACTGGAGAAAGTGAAGTGTTGTAGATATCTAGGAGTGGACTTGGCAGCGAATGGAACCATGGAAGCAGAAGTGAGTCATAGGATGGGGGAGGGGGCGAAGGTTCTGGGAGTGATGAATAATGTGTGGAAAGAGTGAATGTTATCTTGGGGAGCAAAAATGGGTGTGTTTGAAGGAATAGTAGTTCCAAAAATATTATATGGTTGCGAGGCATGGGCTATAGATAAGAGTTGTACAGAGGAGGGTAGATGTGTTGGAAATGAAATGGTTAATGACATTATGTGGTGTGAGATGGTTTGATCAAGTAAGTAATGTAAGGGTAAGAGAGATGTGTGGTAACAAAAAGTGTGGTTGAGAGAGCACAAGAGGGTGTGTTGAAATGGTCTGGACTTATGCAATGAATAAGTGAGGAAATGTTGACAAAGATATATGTGTCAAAGGTGGAGGGAACAGAAATTATTTGGGTAGGAGTTGATGGTAAAAGTGAGTGAGCCTGGAAAAGAGGCTTACATGCGGAGATACCACGAAAGACTGATTAAAGAGTGGTATAAGGTGAGAGTAAATTAAAAAATGGAAGTGGACAAGAGATGTGGAAGGAATGTGTGGTACATGGGAGGTGGGAGGTGGATATGTGAGTAGGGGTAGTGACTGGTGGGATAAGAAAATAAGTTGCTAATGAAAGAGAGAAGAAAAGTCTATGGAAAGTACCTGCAGAGAAGGAATGCAAGAAGATATACAAAAGAAAGAGGCAAGAAGTCAAGAGAAGGTGCAGAAGTTGAAAAAGATGGCAAATGAGATATTGGGTGATAGTGCTATCAAACTTTAGAGAGAACAAGAAAATGTCTGGAAGGAGGAATACAATGTGAGAAGAACAAGGGAAAAGTTGTGCTCAACATTTGTGAAACAGATAGAAATACTGAAACACGCAAATCAGTGAAAAAGATACGGAGTGAGTAATGTGAAGGACTGCTGAATGTGTTAGATAACAGAGTGGCAGATGTGGGGTATCTGAGATGAGACAGTATGTAGAACAAGATAATTATGGCAAGTGGTTTAGCAAAAGCAAAAGAGGTGGTGAAACCCTTGTGTAAGATGGAGTTCCAAAATGATAGAAATGGATGGGAGAGCAGCTGAGTTTCTCAAGAAAGGTTATGAGTGCTACTGATTACTCAGTCAGGCTTTTCAATGTGTGCATGGCCCAAGATGAGGTATCTGAGGATTAGTAGAATGCCTGTATAGAGCTATTATATAATGGCAAGAGATGTGGCATGTTTGGGATCAGATAGTATACAATATAATGACGAGATGTGGGGCATTTGGGATCAGATAGTATACAGAGTTACAGATAATATAATAGCAAAAGGCAAAGTGAAAAGAGAGAAAGTGGCAAAAGCCTTGCTAAAAATGATGTATGGCAAAATAGCAAGAGTGGATGGGATTGCAGTTGCATGTCTCAAGAAAGGGGGTGACAGCATTACTGAATGGTTAGCCAGGCTTTCCAATGTATGTATGGTCCAAGATGAGGTGCCTGAGGACTGGAAAAATGACCATATAGTGCCATTATATAATAGCAAAAGAAAAAAACTAAATGCTTGAATAACAGAGGTATAAGTCTGCTTAGTATAACTGGCAAAGGGTATGCATGGAAAATAAGATTGGGGAGGATCGACATGGCTTCAAGAGTGATATGGAACTATTGTATTCTTTGTAAAGTTTGTGCAACAAGTACAAAGAGGAGGGATCTATATATGGCATATATGGGTCTAGAGGAACCATGTAACAGAGTTCAGAAAGATGCCTTATGGAAGGGAAATGT
Source organism: Panulirus argus (assembly GCA_038088735.1). Lineage (NCBI taxonomy): Eukaryota > Metazoa > Arthropoda > Malacostraca > Decapoda > Palinuridae > Panulirus > Panulirus argus. The sequence continues at coordinate 9,164 of JAYMFT010022478.1, forward strand.
ATGGCATACGTGGAAAGCTACTAGATGCAGCATTTTCTGGGAAAGTAAGGCATGCGTGGGATTAGGTGGGGAAGGGCTTCAAGTGGTTCCAAGTGGAATTCTGTCTTTGTCAAGGGAGTGTGATGTCACCATGGCTGTTTAATCTATGCTTACACAATACAGTGAGGGATGTAATGCAAGAGTCTTGGAGAGAGAATTGGTTTTGCTATTACTAGGGATGGGGAAGGCCCGAGAGGAGAATTTGGTTGCTGTTTGCAGGTGACATGGCTCTAGTGCCAGACTTGAGTGAAACTTCAGAAGCAGGAGTCTGAATTCAGAAGAGTATATGAAAAAAGGATGATTAGAGTTAATGTGAATAAAATTAAGTAATAAGGTGTGGCAGGAGCAAAACAGGGTGGGTTATGTGTGAGTTTGAAGTGGAGAACCTGCAGAAAGTGGAGTGCTTTTGATACCTAAAAGTGGACACGGCAGTGAGGAGTGTGTAGATGGAAAGGCTAATGTCTGTGAGGGCAAAGACAGATTTGTATGAAAGTATAGTGATCCCACTGGTGTTGCATGGATGAGAATCTTGGGACCCGAATTCTAAAGAATAAATAGTATATGAGTTAGAAATGAAATGCCTGATAACAGTATGTGGTGTGAAGACGATAGATCATGTAAAGAATGACGGTGTAAGAGTGAGGTGAGATAGAGCTAAACAAGGTGTGTTGCACTATTTTGAACAAAAGGAGAGGATAAATGAAGAAAGATGGCCAAATAGTTCTTTAATGTCAAAAGAGGAGGGAGTATTAGAAGATGGAAAGATGGAATGAGAAAGGCTATGCGCTGCAAAGGCTTGAACATTCAGGAGGGTGAGACAAATGCATGGGTTAGAGAATATTGATGCTATAACATGTAAGGGGTGTTTGTGGGGTTTGAATGTGGAAGGTGGGCTCTGGTTTTGGTGCATTATACATGACAGCTAGAGAGTGCATGAAAACAAATAAGGTCACTGCTCTGTTTGTCCCTAGCTCTATCTCAATACAGCAGGAAATGGCAAGAAAGTATGAAAAAGAAAAGTTGCAATACAGTCATGTAAGATCCATCCTCATTATGTATTTCTGTTATGTTTTGCCAAAATGCCATTAAAATGGCTAATAAAAAATGTGACTGTTAAACACAGGGGGTACAAAAGACAAATGAGAGATCCCCAAAGGGCAGTATGAAAAGCCTGATGTAATGTACTGGGAATGACAAAAAACTGAGGCTATACTCAATGGAATGCAACAAAATGTAGCATACTCTATAGCTAAGATATCTGGAGAGCATGGTTTCCTACAGTCATGACAGAAATGGAAAAGTCACTGAATTAAACACATGATATTAACTTAAAAAAGAAAATGGTGCAAAAAATCTGGTTGCTAAAACCATTTGACCTGTGAAGATCTCTTCAGAAGAGGAGTAATATCTATAAAACATTTTAGCTACATACTGAACTCTTGCTTTGGAAACTTTTGAGCGAGCCTCCAGGGACTTCTTATTCTTTTGGTCTATATCCTCATCACTATTGGCAGAGCTATTACAAGATGAACCATTCTTAGAGTTGGCAGTGCTGTTATGCTCACTGTTAAGAGTAGCTAAAACATCTTCAAAGCCTTCATAGTGTTTAACCCACTCATCATCATTCCCTTTGTAACCAAGACCTGGGGGATGAAAAATATATCAATTATAAGGTGTCTCAACACATCAGATAACTAAACAAGGACAGAATATTTTATAGCAAATGTTCCAAAAATATAATAAGATCTCTTGGTGCTTGAAAGACAGTCTCTGAATGACTGTCTACAAAATTTTCAAATACAGAACATCAGACTGGGGAGGAACAATGCTGTCTTAGGAATGGTCGTAGGGGTTTGTACCAGACATTTATGGATCAGGAGAAAGCATATGATACGGCTGATGGAGATGCCTTGTGGAAGATCTTACCTATATGTCATGTGGGAAGAAAGCTACTATGAGTAGTGAGAAGTTTTTGTCTAGAGTGTAAGGTATGTGTACAAGTAGGAAGAGAGGAGTGTGAGTGGCTCCAGGTAAAAGTTGGTCTGTAGCAGAGGTGTGTGATGTCACTAAGGCTTTTTAATTTGTTTCTAGACGGGGTGGTGAGGAGGTAAATGCAAGGGACTTGGAGAGAGGGACAGGCATGCAGTCTGTAGGGGGGTGATTGGGGTTTGGAAAGCCAGTCAGTTGCTCCTTAATGATGACTCAACGCTGGCCGCATATTCGAGTGAGAAACTGCAGAAGTTGGTGAATTTGTTTGGGATAGTGTGTGACAAAAGTAAGTTGAGAGCAAATGTAAATAATATTAAGGTTATTAGGTTTAGCTGGACTGACAGGTTAGGTGGAGTGTGGGTTTGGTTGTACAAAATTTGGGGAAATGAAGTGGTTTAGATGCCTGGGAGTGGATATGGAAACAAATGAAGCCATGAAAGAGGTGAGACATAGGGTTAGTAAGGGGTAAAGGTTCTTTGAGTACTTAGGAATGAGTGAAAATAGAGGTAGTTATATGGATGGGCAAAAATGGGTGTATTGGAAGGAAAAGTATGAAATGGACCTCTGGACCATATATAAGAATGCAGCCATGGTCAAGCTGTATGACAGCTCATGTGACACTTTGAACTCGCATGATTCCCTGGGTAAACTAAGCTTATTTCACTGATTTCATAGAAACCATCGAGTGTTGCCATGTCATACGAATGCCCTGGCCAGCTGCTGGATTTTATGACTTAGGGAATACACAGCTGTGTTTTGTGATAAAAATAAAGCCGAAAAATTACTTTGAAAATAGTAGTAATCATGTACTGCATAACATAAAAATTTCATTACCTATACATGTAAAAATTACTGTCAAAGGATATGATCAATCCTTAAAGGCATTACCTTCAAAACTGAGGATTCATTCATAGTAACTCACTTTGCTGAAACATGCTGTTTCTTTATGATTCTCATAAATCTAGCAACAGGCATAAAGAATCAGAGCAGCCAGCTCAACATGAACAATGAACAAGAAAATACCTATTTCTACCACTTGGACTCATTTTGTAAAAGCCAGGGGCTACTATGCTTTACTCCCATTCTTACAGTTTGATAAAAAGAGCAACCCTTCATCTTAATACATGCATGGTGACTATAATTAACTGTGTAACGATCTAGCATTGGTCTTAGGTAACTGGGAAAGCTGTGTCTACATATATCAGTGAAGAGTAAGCACGTAGAAACTAGGGTTACTATATCATTTCTGGGCTTAGTGTATGATTCATAATTCAGAGCACTATTTTGGAAATGATCTCTTGAAAATTATTTTTTTTGGCAGGCTTAGAAAATTAACCATAAATGATAAATGACTAGATGAACATTTAAGAAAACAAATGTATAATACAAGGACAAAGTGAGGGGAGTATGAACTTTTTTCTTTTCTCTTATTTCATACTCATTAACTGTTTCCCATTTTAGTGAGTAGCACCAGGAACAGATGAAGAAAAGGTCTGATTTGCTGACATCCATTCTCTAGTTGTCATGTGTAATGCACAACCAGGCCCTCTGCACACCTTTCCATGTTTTCCCCCAACTGCTTCATATGCCCTGGTTCAGTCTACTGACAGCATGTCACTGCTTATACACAACATCACTCCAATTCATCCTATCCCATGCATGACTTCCCCCTCCTGCATTTCAGCCCCTGAACACTCAAAATTTATTTTCACTCCATCCCTCTATCTCCAATATTGTCTCCTTCTCCCTCACCTCTATACATTTGATGTACCTTTTTCAAATTCTCCTTACTCATTCTCTCCACATATCCAAACCATATGAGCATACTCTCTTCATCTCACTCAACCATACTTTTCTTAGTACCTTACCTCTCTCTCACCCTATCATAACTTTCTCGTTCACCCTCCTCACATCAAATATTGCCCTCAAACATTTCATTTCCAACACATCCACCCTATTCTATACATTCTCACATATAGCCAATGCCTTGCATCCATACATCATTGGGACTACTATATCTACAAACATAACTATTTTTGACCTCTTTCCACATATTCCCCAATGCTCCCAGAACCTTTGACCCCCTCATACACCCTACCTCTTCCATTTGCTGCCACATTCACTCCCAGATATCTAAAGCACCTCACTTCCTCCAATTATTCTTCAATCAAACTAACATTCCAACTAACCTGTCTCTTTGCAGTGCTAAACCTCTCACCCCCTACATACTACATATTAGCACCTTTCCCTAAGACCCTAGCAATTATCTCCCTCATCATCCCATCAATAGACAAATCAAACAGCCATGGTGACATTACACATCCTGCAGGCTCACCTTCACCAGGGACCACACACTCCACTCTGCCTACTCACACACATGCCTTACTCTCTTCATTAAAACTTCTCACTGCTTCTAATGGCTTTCCTCCTACACCATACTCTCATAACACCGTCCACAAAGCATCTCCAACAACCCTATCATATGCTTTCGCCAGAGCCATGAATACTACTTACAAATCACTTTGTTTCCCTAAGCATTTCTCAAATGCATTCATCAAAGCAAACACCTGATTCACACATCCTATGAAAGAGATATAGATAAATAATATGAACTGTTTATTAAATATGTTTTTTGCAAAAGATTTTATAAGGTGACAATCAAACATAGGGAACTTCTGAAAACAGTGATTACAAAATCTATAAATCTTACGTCCTATACATGTAATAAAACTGATTACTTATTGCTCCATCTTTATGGGCATTTAATCACAAATATATACTGGTATTTCATCCTAATCAATACGATTATCATAATTTATATGGAATGCAGCATATTGAAAGGTAGTGCTATAATAAAGAACTTTATTTAGTTAACAATAAAGAGCATAAAAATTTGACAGTATTTGCATATTCTTTATAAAATAAACTGGATAAGTTTGTACAAATATCTTACCCTTTGAGTTGTCTTTAAACCTGAGAGAGATATGCTCTTTCATGCCTTGTTCTTCCCGTCCAAGACCTTTGCCTTTTGACCATCCCATCTTCTCCATCAACTTCTGGCCAAATTTGTTGTCATCTAAAACAAAATGATGCAAGGAAAATGTAAAATCAGAACTAGAAAAATTATACAGTTATGTATATAAAAACCAGGGAGACAAGAGAAAGAATACCATCTGCAGCTGGGAAATGAGAGAAAGAATACCATCCACATATCTCCTGAGTGTCACAGGTGACAAAAAGGGCAGTGTCTAGGAGGGCTAAAAATTCTCCTCTCCTGTATTACTATTTCAACAAAGTAGGAACAGCACGAGCCAAGCAACAGCCTAACCTTGTGGACCTAGATCCTAATGCTAACTCACTAAGTGGGAAAGGCAATAATGTATAAGAAATAAAATGGCTGTGAAAATTTAGTTCCATTTGGTAAATCTTCTCTAAATAAAAACCAATCTTGCATATAAAAAAATATGCCCTTTGAAAGATAAAAGCAAGGCATGTCAGCACAGTACATAAATTTAATAATCAATCTACTCTCTTAACTTAGGGGAGATCATGTGTAATTACTGACCTTCAATAAGGTAGGATGTGTGTCATTGGTGCCCCCTGGCTGCTTACAGGTCAACATGTCGACCTAAACTCTCTCTTTCCCCCACCCCCCAGCTTTATATTTAGATTATGCTTGACTGGACCTATCATCTTCACACAAGTGTCTAGCTCCAATGAATCTGATAGTGAAAGATATACAAATTGGAAACCTTTGCCTCTGAATTATTGAGGCCTATGCTAGAGATGTGGCCATCTCCACGTAAACAACAGACCAAGGCCCCAGACAGCTGAAGTTGCGACCTACCCAATTGACCACAGGAACTCCATAAATTTCCTCAAGGGATAAAGGGGCAATTGCCAGATTGACATGTCACCACAATCCCCTTCTACCAACCAGTGCTTGTACAAATACAAGAATTATCTTAAACCTATTACTATGACTGTCATACACAATTCATGAAGTATACAGTTAAGCAAACAAATAACTTGGTTTTGCCACAGATGTGTGCATGTCAACTTCTGTATTAATGTGACACAACCCACATAAAAATATTCCTCACTTATTGTTTACCACTAAATACATAATATATTTCAACACAGTATTAATGCAGTTCACCAAATATGTAACTTTACATCACGAAATGTTCACTACTGAATACGTTCAACATATCACTACTGCAATTCAATCAGTATATAACCTTATGTCAATTAATATTAACTATAAATACAGAATGTATGTCCAACACAATACTATGCTATTCAACCAATATGTAACTTTACATCAAGTCAGGTTCAGCTTATCACCACTAAATGTATAATGTATAAACCATAAAATCTGTTCTGTCAAGCTTCTTGTACTATGTAGATAGACTTTACTTATGTGCTTGTCCAAAGCATTGTAATATCGGTCCCACCTTCATCTTGAGCTCCTTAGTTGACAAGTTACTGCTGTGGACCCCCCTCCCCATTAAGTAATTCCTCAACAATGTATTTTCAGCCAAATAGCTGTATGAATTCAATAAGCAGTTCTTTATCTATTATTTAATTATTCATGAATATCTTATGGGAATCAACTCTGCAGTTCTAGGGGCATCTAACTTACAGGTTAGCAAATAGCAAGAAAGTCAAACCTCTGGGAGAGACTTGCTATCCACTTACCAATACAGTAAATTATCTATATACTCTAATCATTTACTATTCAGTAATAGATATGGCACTTGCTGCTAGGTCCATCAAATGAGCATCCATCAAAAAATTATGTAGTGTAAAATTTGGGACTCTCTTTTCATGAATAATGTAAAATATGTTGGTGTCCCTTTTCCCTAGTATTAACTTTGAATATACTGAAATTAAAATAAGCAACTGAATATACCTATCTCTCCAAGGTGATTCTTGAGATTACACAATATATAATTCTTTAATACAAATATTTGTACCTACATCTTATTCTTAAAAGTACCATGAAGCAGATGTAAAATACATGTAAATTTTCAGTACTGTACCTATTCAAATAGTGATAAAAGTTTCCATTCTGCTGTAAATAATAAAAATATATATTTATTTATTTATTTATTATACTTGATCGCTGTTTCCCGCGTCAGCGAGGTAGCGCCAGGAAACAGACGA
>JAYMFT010022489.1:0-16360 GCA_038088735.1 Panulirus argus
CGCCCCAACCCCCCATCTCCCTAAGCCCCACCAGCCCCCCCCCCCCTTCACCCACCCTCACCAAACTCAACCACCCACCTCCACCAGACCCCCTAACCCACCCTCGCCCAACCCTATCAGATCAGAACCCCCTCAGCAAGCCCTACCAGACACCCTTACCCAGACCCTCTCTCACAGCCTCGTTAGACCCCTTCATCCAGCCTCTCAGATCTCCTCACCCAGACATACCAAACCCTCTCACCCAAGACCCATCAGACCCTCTCTACCAGACCCATCAGACCCCCTCACCTAGCCCCACCACATCCCTTCACCCAGTCCCACCAGACCCCCTCCCCCCTCACCCACCCTCACTAAACTCCCTCAAATAGCCACAAAAACCTAAACCAGCCCCACCAGAACCCCTCACCCAGCCCCACTGGACTCCCTCGCTAAGCTCCATCAGACCCCTCTCACCCAGCCTCACAAGGCCCCATTTCCCAGACCCACTGAATCCCCTCATCCATCCCCACCAGATCCCCTTTCCCAGCCCCACCAGACCATCATCCGACCCCACCGGACCCCTTTGCCTAGCCCCATCGACTTCCCTCATCCCATCCAACCAGAGCCCCTCATCCAGCCCCACCAGACCCAATCCCCAGCCCGCCCCAAGAGAACCCCCTTGCCGGCATCCGAATATTGTAGACCAGGCTAGCATCTGGGTGTTGTAGAGTAGGCCAACACCTAAGTGTTGTGAACCAGGCCAGCACCAGAAAAGCAACCATCCTAACATACCTAGAAATGACAGTTTATACATGGCAAAGCAGCTTTGGACACAACCTTCCGATTCTCAAATCAGATTAACTCATTCAGACGGAGGGTCCAGCGCCCTCACCCGATCCACGAGTCCCTCTTTCCATTTTCCTTTCAAAGAGATGTCTTACTTCTCTCTTCGTCTGTGACACAACTGTACACCTTACCGAGTGGCTGCTACGTTCAGAAACGTACATCCAAGCCGGGGTTCTTTCACACACACACACACACACACACGCACGCACGCACACACGCACGCGCGGGCGTGTACGTCAGCACACAGCATGAAGACGACACCTCCGGAAATTCACCTTATGATTTATGTTGAGACGAGCTGGGCGGGGGGTCGTGGCTGGCGGCGGTTTAACACGACAGTTTTACATAGGAGACTCCCTCTCATACTCTACTTCCAGTAGCTGGGAACAGTGTCCTACCCGCACCACTTTCTTCTCTAGTTACAAATTACATTGCCTTTGCCAGCTGACCTGTAAACAGCAGCCCCAGGCCTGCTGCATACACGCTCTCTCTACACTCTCCGCTCCTCCACACGCTCTCTCTACACTGTCTACTCCTCCACACGTTCTGTCTACACTGTCTACTCCTCCACACGTTCTGTCTACACTGTCTACTCCTCCACAAGTTCTGTCTACACTGTCTACTCCTCCACACGTTCTGTCTACACTGTCCTCCCCTTCTCCAGCTCCCCGTCAGTGTTCTCGATAATCTGGTGGCTCACCAAAAGCCGTCCCTGTGGGAACTCCAACTTCATTCCTGTAAGCAACGAGAAAGAAGAAGGAAGGTAAGGAAAACAGAAGAAAGCGTTGGAGGCACGAGAACTGGGGGTTGGAGGCAGCATGGAGGCCAACATACGGGGACACGGTCAATACTGGAGGCAAGGAGGATAACATACGAGGACACGGTCAATACTGGAGGCATTGAGGGTAACATACGGAGACACGGTCAATACTGGAGGCATGGAGGGTAACATACGGGAACAGGAACAGGTCAATACTGGAGGCATGGAGGATAACATATAGGGACACGGTCAATACTGGAGGCATGGAGGCCAACATACGGGAACACGGTCAATACTGGAGGCATGGAGGGCAACATACGGGGACATGGTCAATACTGGAGGCATGGAGGATAACATACGGGGACACGGTCAATACTGGAGGCATTTAGGGTAACATACGGGGACACGGTCAATACTGGAGACAGCATGGAGGGTAACATACGGAGACACGGCCACTACTGGAGGCATGGAGGCCAACATACGGGGACACGGTCAATACTGGAGGTATTGAGGGTAACATTCGGGGATACGGTCAATACTGGAGGCACTGAAGGTAACATACGAGGACACGGTTAATACTGGAGGCATGGAAGCCAACATACGGGGACATGGTCAATACTGGAGGCATTTAGGGTAACATACGGGGACACGGTCAATACTGGAGGCAGCATGGAGGTTAACATACGGAGACACGGCCACTACTGGAGGCATGGAGGCCAACATACGGGGACACGGTCAATACTGGAGGCATTGAGGGTAACATACGGGGACACGGTCAATACTGGAGGCAGCATGGAGGGTAACATACGGGGACACGGTCAATACTGGAGGCATGGAGGGTAACATCGGGGACACGGTCAATACTGAAGGCATGAAGGGTAACATACGGGGACACGGTCAATAGTGGAGGCATAGAGGCCAACATACGGGGACACGGTCAATACTGGAGGCATTTAGGGTAACATACGGGGACATGATCAATACTGGAGGCATGGAGGGTAACATATGGGTACATGGTCAATACTGGAGGCATAGAGGCCAACATACGGGGACACAGTCAATACTGGAGGCAAGGAGGATAACATACGAGGACACGGTCAATACTGAAGGAATGGAGGCCAACATATGTGGACACGGTCAATACTGGAGGCATGGAGGGCCTCATACTGGGACTCGGTCAATACTGGAGGTATAAAGGCCAACATACGAGGACATGATCAATACTGGAGGCATGGAGGATAACATACGAGGACACGGTCAATACTGGAGGAATGGAGGCCAACATATGTGGATACGGTCAATACTGGAGGCATGGAGGGCATCATACGGGGACACGGTCAATACTGGAAGCATGCAGGGCAACATACGGGGACACGGTCAGTACTGGAGGCATAGAGGCCAACATACGGGGACACGGTCAAAACTGGAGGCATGAAGGCCGACATACGAGGCCACAGTCAATACTGGAGGCATGGAGGCCAACATATGGGGACATGGTCAATACCGGAGGCATTGAGGCCAACATATGTGGACACGGTCAATACTCTAGGCATGGAGGACATCATACGGGGACGCGGTCAATACTGGAGGCATGGAGGCCAACACACGGAGACACGCTCATTACTGGAGGCATGCAGGGCAACATACGGGGACACGGTCAATAGTGGAGGCATAGAGGCCAACATACGGTGACACGGTCAATACTGGAGGCATGCAGGGCAACATACGGGGACACAGTCAATACTGGAGACATGGAGAGTAACATATGGGGACTCGGTCAGTACTGGAGGCATTGAGGGTAACATACGGGGACACGGTCAATAATGGAGGCATTGAGGGTAATATACGGGGACACGGTCAATACTGGAGGCAAGGAGGATAACATACGAGGACACGGTCAGTACTGGAGGAATGGAGGCCAACATGTGGACATAGTCAATACTGGAGGCATGGAGGGCATATACGGGGACACGGTCAATACTGGAGGCACAGAGGCCAACATACGGGGAGATGATCAATACAGGAGGTATGGAGGATAACATACGAGACACGGTCAATACTGGAGGAATGGAGGGCATCATACGGGGACACGGTCAATACCGGAGGCATAGAGGCCAACATATGTGGACATGGTTAATACTGGAGGCATGGAGGGCATCATACGGGGACACGGTCAATATCGGAAGGATAGAGGCCAACATACGGGGACATGATCAATACTGGAGGCATGGAGGATGACATACGAGGACACGGTCAATACTGGAGGCCATGAAGCATGAGGGAGGTGTGGCTGCGGCCAGAGCTGGGTGACGCCGTAGGTCATGTGGGGCGCCACCTGCTGGTGACCGGACCAGTAGTGGGTGTGGGGGAGCATGGAAAATGAGGACCCAGTTGCTATAGGAGGAAGATATTACAGGAGCAAGATCTTACTGGATGAAGATGCTACAGGAGGGAGATGTTACAGGAGGAGGATGTTGAGTGAGCCACAGGAGGCCAGAAGCGAAGAAGCGCCAAGGCAGGGATGGAGGTCATCCGGTTAGGTTAGGTTAGGGAGAGAGAGGGAAGGGAAGGACAGGATAATGGCCGAGGGGACGCTCACCTACTGCCCTCCTGCAACGCCACCTAAATGAAGAGGAAGAGGGAGAGAAGAGGAGGAAGGAGGAGAGGGAGGGAATAATGGGAAGGGGAGAAACACGAGGGAAGGAAGAGGAACGGGAAGAAATACAACAGGGAGGAGAAGAGAAAGCGAACGAAAGGAGGAGGAGGAGGAGAGAAAAGGGAAATAAGTAAAATACGGAGAGAAGCAGGAGAGGGAAGCGGGAGGGGGGGGAGGGGTGGCGGCCGCGGGCAAGAGAGCTACTTCCGTCAAGCCGCCAACAAAAGCCCTCCCCCTTCCCCTCCCCCTCCTCCTCCCCCTGCCTCCCCCACCACACCCGTCCTCCCTCATAACCCCATTATTTCCAACACCATTGTACGTATGTGCATCATAAGGTAGAGCTTCACCTCGCTGAAGGTAATCAGCTGCAGCGTTCGCATTTACGAGAGTGGACTGTCGAGGTGGGGAGTGCCCTCTTGCCTTACGGTCAGGCGCTGCTGCACCTGACTTGATCCTGACCATACCAGCTGGGTGGCAGGTGTCGGCGGGCAGCCGCACTGGACAAGGATGTGTGTGTCGTGTTTCAGGAGGATCGGAGGAAGTGTAGCGAGTGAGTAGCCATTGTTACGGGCTGGTGGGTGAGGCAAAACACGTCCCATCTGCATGAGGCAGCCCCACCACACCTCTCGAGTTACATGTGACACATTAGGCTGCATTGTACTTGAGGCAGGAGTGTTAACAACAGGTACTAACTGGCGGCATATCTTCTGCAGGATTTAGACTGTGTTAACCCTAAGGTTCCCGATTCTAAACTCTGCCATAAACAGCCGATCCACAAACTTGCTTGGAAAGAACAGAGAAGCAGCCATCTGCAGGACAATACGTCACGTATTATGCAAAGTCAATATCTCAAGAAATAGTTCAAGTACTGAATATCATGTGAACCAGTCATGGAAGCGCCTCTCTAATGCCACTTCCTGCGCCTCGCTTCTTCTTGACAACAGTGTGATGCTCCTCCCCCAGGACGACTACAGCTCCTTCCAGTCCCAGCTCACCCACAGCCCTTCCTCCCCGCAGACCTGGAGCAGCTGCCTCTCTCCCCCGTGCCCCATGTAGTACCTCCCCCCCCCCTCCTCCTCCACCGCGAAAGGTTTCTTTAGAATTAATGATGACACAAGACTCATCAGTGCTCCCATCCCCTCCTTCCCCCACCCCCCACCTCTCCCTCCTCCCTCCCTCTCCACTTCCTTCCCTTCCCTCCCACTCTCTCCACCTGCATCTTCCTGGCCCCTGCCTCCCTCCCTATCTCTTTCCCCCGTTTATTTTCTCTCCTGACTCCCTCCCTCCTCGTGCATGTCCCCGAGTCCTTAATCTCCCTTCTACCTTATACCCCCCTCCCCCTTTCCCCTTATGCAAACCGTGACTGACCACCACCCACCCCCCTCCCCACCCTGAACGCGCCCCGACCACACACACGGTGGGCCCCGTATGCCTCCCTCTCCTTACCTGCACCGTCCCTCCATCTTCCTCCCTCCCTTCCTTCACCTGGAAAAGGCCGATGCCACCTCCTCCGCCCTTATGCCTCTTCCCCTCTTCGGCAAGACTGCGCCCTGACCCCCTCTCCCGCCCCTCCCCATCCCTCGACAAGATTCCTCCCAAGACTATGGTTACTCCCCGTCATCTCCCGTCTCCCTACCCTAACTCCCTTTCCTCCCCTCCTCACCTGGACAAGGCCCTGAGAGCCCTCCTCACCTGGGCCAGGCCCTGAAAGCCCTCCTCACCTCGACCAGGCCCTGGAGGATCCTGACGGCGATGACAGCGACGGGGTGGAGTCTGGAGGCGCCGGGGATGAACAGGTTCAGCATGGCCGAGGCTGTGATGGCCGAGCCGAAGACCCTGTGTGGGAAGGAGGCCAGGCGGATGGCCGGGTCAGACGTGCCTTCACATACTACACAACAACAACATACTATACAACATGCACCAGCATGCTACACAACATACAACATATACGTACAACATGAATATACATCTCTTCCTGCTAAGCAAGATCATGTATGGGCGATTAAATATACACTAAGTGATATAGACTTGGCCTCGGTTCAGAAGCTGTCAGCATTGTTCATGACACAGTCAACAGTGCTAGAGCGTCATGTCATTACCGCGTGACTCGTACATTTAAACCTGTCATTCAGAATCACAAGATCCGTTACAGTAAGAGTCATGTGTCATCAGATCAGCGTGACGGTTGTGACGAGGGTCTGCTGTGGTCACAACCATGACTTTCATGTCCTCCGCTGGTCCAGGGACGATGGTAGAGGCACGCGACCAGGACGCCAGTACCCTGCTAACCATCACCGAGCAGCCTGACCACTTGCTGCCTGCAGCAGGACCCTCTCCACTACCCCAAGGGACACCCATCCCAATCCTCGGCTCGTCCTGGCACCTCCCCTCCTCTTTCTGTCATCCCCTCCCCATCCTCGGCTGGTCCAGGCGTCTCCTATCCTCACATTCTCCCCATCCTCATCTAGTCCAGGCGTCTCCCCTCCCTTGTCCTCACCCTCCTCCCAATCCTCCCACCTTCACATTCGTATATCAATCTCTCTCTTCCCGCCTTCTCAACATCCTCCCCTACACGTTCCCGCCAGCCCGCCCGCCCGCCCGAGACCCAATTGTAGACCCTCTACTTATCCCCTCCGCACCCAGGCTTCAAACCCTCCCCCCCCCCCCAATCAACGCCCCCTCCCCCACACCGCTCAGGTCTCTTGCGGGTCATTGTTCATAAGAAACAAAGGTTCGGGCGGCGCTGTCTCGGCCCGGCCCGGCCCGGCCCGGCCCGGCCCGGCCCGCCAGTCTCTGCCGGTCCATTTGCTAAATTAAGTTTTCAGCTGTTCTGCTGCTTGTGATGGGCTGGGGACGGGAGGCGGAGGTGTGGGGAATAAGGAGAGGAGTAAGAGCAAGGGTGGGGGGGGGGAGAGACACCAAGCATTGACGGGAGGGGAAAGGAAGGAGGTGAGACAAGGGGAGGGTGGGGAGGAGGGGAACGTGAAGTGAACGGGTGGGAGGGAGGGGGACTGGCAGATGGGAGAGAGGAGAGTGTGGATTGGGAGAGGAGGGGACAAAGGTGCTGTGAGAGAGAAGGAAGAGAGAGTCTAAAACGTGGGGAAGGAGAGAGTTAAGGGGGGAGGGGGGTTGTTAGGAGTCAAAGACAAACAGCAAGTGTCCGCCCCCCACCTGGCCGGCACGACAGTGGCACCTGTGGTAGGTCGGCTAGGAGCAGGACACCACACTCCAGCACTGACAGCCACTCCTCTTACTTTCTGTGCAGTAGAAATCTAACAAGCAAAACATTTCCGTTCAAATGTGTAACCGAACATTACGAATGGAAAGATGTGAAGGGGGGGGGGGGGATGGGATGAGTGGGAAGAGAGGGGAAAGTGGGAGAAGAAATGGTTTGGCGGAGAGGAAGGTCCGGAGGAGGGAGGGGCGGCAGAGGCAAATGCACGGTCAAGAAAATCAGGCAAATGACAAGAGCGAATCAATAAAGCCGCCAAGCCGGGCGGGCGGTCGCGTCAGCAGGTGTGGCCGGAGGATGGCTCGCATGAGGGAGAATCAACCATTACTGTCACGCTCTGCCCCGTGCCGCCGCCTCCATTGTTCACGTCGCCAGGTTAATGGACCACCTGAGGGGATTACCAACCTACTGGGAGGGAGAAACGCTGTGGTGAGGGATGGGGGAGCTGTGGTAAGGGGTGAGGTGCTAGGATGAAGGGATGGGGAGCTTTGGTGGGGAGCTGTGTTGAAGGAAAGGAGTTTAATGGTAAAGGGTGAGGGAGCTGTGTTAAAGGGAGGGAACTGTGGTGAAGAAAACTTTGGTGAGGGAGCTGTGTTAAAGGGAGGGAACTGTGATGAAGAAAACTTTGGTGAGGGAGCTGTGTTAAAGGGAGGGAACTGTGATGAAGAAAACTTTGGTGAGGGAAGGGTTAGATGCGGAGAGGAGTGAGAGGGGAGGAAAAGCTGCGATGAGGAGTGAGGCGCTGTGTTGAGGAGAGCAAATACTGAAAGGACAAGCAACAAGAGACCTGACGGTTCGTCTGCTGTGGTGGCCAAAACAAAAATAGTGGCAGAAACAGGATAGCAAAGCAGGGGCAACTCCCTGCCACCTCTCCCTCCAGCTCAACTGCCCCGCAGGAAGAACAAGAAACGAATCCCGTGCAGTGTGGAGGAAAGGTGCTGCAGTGGAGACATTATATGAAAGTTCAGAGAGGATAAGTTAGTTTTTTATAGGTTTAACAATATCTGCTCTGCAGCTAAACTCTGAAAAGAAAGACTAGATTAGCGAGAGCCTGAATCTTTTACTGATAGCAGATATTAGTGAATTATTTCTCTAAACTTGAAATGAAGTTGATATAGTCTTGGCGTGTTCAACAGGAACTCGCGTAACCCAGTTCTCAACCACTCTATGTATGGAAACACGTTTTTCCATATTTCCATTAAATGTCTTTCTTCTTAACTTCATACAATTATTTCTGGTCATTCAATATTTATCTAAAGTGAAGATCTTTTCTTATCTTATGAAATTGGAACATATTGATTGTTGGTTACATAACAAATGTTAGCCACATACTAAATATATTGATTTCATATTTCGCTGGATATAATCATAAAGTGACCCTACCATAATCATTCAGAAATTTCTCACGTTCACGCTTACTAACCGTACCGAGAGGAAACGAGTCGTATCGATCATTTCGAAATTGAATGAACCCATCAAGGAAGATACTTTATTGACTGTGTGTACATCAGCCAATCTACCTCTGCCAGCCCCGGTAACAACCATGTTTACCACAACGTATCATCTGGCAACAGCAAATGTCGACGGACCTGAGGCGGTGTTTACGGCATCTCCCGAGGCATAACCCCATGATACGCCAGTGACCACCCTGCGTCAGTACCCAGGGGAAACCTACGGTGCACCAGTGACCAACCCACTGCATTACATGGGAGAGGAACCAGCGACACACCAGAGATAACGCTGCTGTAGGACGGATGGGAGGGAGGGGAGAACTAAGACACACCAGTGATAACGCTACTCTAGGATACTCTAGGAACTGAGGAAGACACCAGTCACAGCGTCACTAGGACAGCACCACAGCACATATATTTGCACTTAGAATGTTGCACGCCTTAAGAGCCTTGACTCCCCAAACTCTGATGTTATGTGGCTCTTGGTCTGTCTCCCACCTACCACACTTTCCTCTGTTTCGCCTATTGCTCTCCTAATTCAACAAATTTTATACCTTTCTTCGACTACCTGAACTTCTGCCATGAGGCCGTGACATTCTGTCACTCGAAAGCCGAGATCCTCTACCTAGAGGATTTCATTGTTCACCATAGGAAACGGTTGAATTTCTCACATACGGATGGTGGGGGGGGGGGGATTGAAACCCCCACGTTCTCCATTTTCATTGATCTAGAGCAAATCAATATCAACTCCACCCTTATCCCTGACCGCTGTGGCCACTCTCCTAATACTCTGGATCTGTAATCCTTCTCGCTGCAGCTACAAAATCTCGCCCCCAGTTGGTTCATTTGACTATACTCTTAAAACGTATCTATTTTAACGGCACCTACCCCTCCAGCAGCCCCCTCCAAACGCAAATATTGGCACCTCAACAAACCTGGCTGGACCAACTTACAAAAATTCTTGTCTGACGTTCCTTCGTTAGGTTATTTTTTCTTATGTAGTGATGCTTCTGTCTCCGCCAAACGCATAACAGAGGTTATTGTTGCGGGAATGGAAGCATTTGTCCCCTATTCCTCTAAAACGACCTCATCATCCAATCCATGGTTCAACCGTTCCTGTTCTGAAGCCATTCAGGCAAGGGATCAGGCATATCGGGCTTAGAAAACTCTCCCTCCTCCGCCTCCCATTCAGCTTTTATCACTGCCCGTAATCTTTGTAAGCACGTTATCCAGAAGGTGAAACGTTCCTTTATTCAAAGGAAGTGTGATAACCTCTCCTCTTCATCCACTAGCTAGAGCACGCAATACTTGGCAAGATGCTACGTCTCATGATTACCGTACAGCCGTTGTCAACTCAAGGGTGGGCCGTTTTGATAACTGTTTCTTTACCTACACCTAGAAGCTTTGGAACTCTCTACCCTCTCATGTCTTTCCTAACAGCTATGACCTGGTACATTTTAAAAGACAGGTTCTTCACTTCCTGCTAAATCAGTAAATGCTTTATCTAGTCTGTTCTTTTCCCCTTTCATTAGCCTCTCTATATTTCAATTAAGGCCCGGCTTTGATGTGGAATTTTGTCCGTGACTGGGGCCTCCAACATAAAAAAAAATTAATTATATCATATTAGTTATAATGATAATTACAGTAAAAAATATTATGACAATGCCAAATGAATATGATGAGAGAGTTTCCTGAGTGAAGCAGGAGATGCGGAGGAAAGTGAGGGAGAGAGAATTCACCGTACGCCATCTACATGACCGCAATTCTTCAGTTCACACTGACATGGAATATAAACATGACATGACGCAACTGCTTGATCTGAGGAGCCAGAAACATGAAGGAACGAGTTGAACTTATTGCTGGAGCAGACGACAGACAAGTTGTCACCCAGTAATTTACATGAGAAAACTTGTATACAAAATCTGTGATAAAAGATACAGACTCATACTATGAACAACATACATAAATACCTGCACACATACTGTCAACAAAATACATACAAACACTATAAACAACATACTCTTAAGTGTAAGCAACATAATGCTTTTATGATACACAGACTGTAACATGCATAAACACTCGACAATAATACACACACATTGTAAACATACATATAAATACTCTATAAAGAATATCAATCAATATCCTGTTCAGTAGGGTTCCCGTAACCCAGCACTTCCCACTGGAGACGTCCTCAAGACTCTGTGATGTCCCACTCACTATACGTTTCATAATGACAGACATCAATCATGACCATCTAACTAAGTAAGCAGCCAGCGTTGGTTGGTAGCGGCAGGAGGAGCAGCGGGCGCGGTCCGCGCGCGGACCACGCCCTGGCAGCCAGCGGCCAGCCACCAACAGCGCGCCATAAGAAGCGAGTGTCGCACCTGTGGGCCGGGAAGCGGGAGGCGATGAGGCCGCCGGGGATCTGCGTGATGAGGTAGCCCCAGAAGAAGGAAGAGTCCACCGCGCCAATGATGCGGCCGCTCCAGTTGATCTCCTTCTCCTGGAGACACACACACACACGGGGAGAGGTTAGGCAGGTGTCCTGGTGATGGAGGGCTCTGTAGCCAGTGGGTAGTGTGGTTGGTAGTCTACTGTATACTGAAGTGTTCCCTGGTGGTGGAGTGGAGGGGTTGGAGGGGAGGTAAGGTCACGGGAGGGGAGGGGAGATGAGGCCATGTGGGTCTGGGTGTCCTGTGGCGGTGACGGGGACAGGATACGCGTTACGTCGGGACAGATGTCCTAAGGTGAAGCGTCCTCTGGTGTTTGTGAGGACGGAGGGCAAGGGTCAGGATGGTGGTGTCCTGTGGGTACAGGTGGGGTTCTCTGGAGGTCGTGGGGGCCGTAGGCAGGTTCGACGCCAGGTCTCCCCTGGCAGTGGTGTAGGGGGTATATCTAGGGGGTCACAGTGGTAGTATCTTAGCTACGTGGGGGCTGCTATCATGTTCTAACTACGGGGGGTCTGTCATGAAGTTCTAAGAAAATAAAAGATTCCTAATTTCTGTTATGACTGAAGAGTCGAGAGTAAATGTGATAACATAACGCGGTGCTGAGGACACCTGACCCCACGCGTTACCAACACTTCATTACATACATCAACCAACAGTACTGATGTTACATCAGAAAAATGTCATTAATGTCAATGAAAATAACAGATACTTCAAATCATATCAATAGATTTAATCTTTTCTCTTCTAGTTTCCTTGTTTTCGAGTTAATCTGTCGTTATCATTATCATTACTAACGTTATCATCCTGGCTGCCACTTTGTAAAGTTATCATACCTCTATCCTTAGTCTCCCCATTATACAGTGATGGACCTTCTCCTCCGTTCTCTTTGTGCTGGGGGAGCCAGGCACCAGTCCTGCACTAGTACCTACACACACACCCTACTGCTGTTCCCAACTTCAGGTCCTCTGCTGACCTCACAAGGCCCAGGGGTCAACGTTATCAGGGGCGCGTCTGTGGTAATCTCACTTGCAGCACCCTCGGGAGAGGGCGTTTACCAGAACCTGTGTTACTCGCCCCAGCAACCGCGGGTCACACTCACCCCGGTCAAGGTCTCGCTGGTCATCTGGACGACTGCCACGCCCATGTTGCACCGGATGCCAAACGATATGAGGAAACCTGCCGGGCAGAGGGACAGGTTCATCTGGTGACACATGGCACACGTTAGAGAAGATACATGACACCTGATATGTTAGAGAAAACACAAGACACCTGACACGTTAGAGATGACACACGACACATAACAAGTTAGAGAAAACACATGACATCTGACAATGACACACTCGACAAAAGAACAGCATTTTCACGACCACTGAAATGTTACCTTGCACTGAGGGTAAATGGTTTGCGAGTCTCAGTATTGAAGAGAGTCCTCAAAGTTCCCTGGGCACGGGCCACCCCTGTTGTGGGCGAACGGTACACTCCCGGACCCTCACACACCCACCACGACCAAGCCTATACAACCATCACTGACCCACCCCTACACCCACCCTGATTAGACCAGTAACACCCGGGAACGTCGACTGCTGTTACCGTACTGGTGGCAGAGCATTACTGTAGACCAAGTGGGCGGGTGGGTGGGTGGGTGGGTGACCTGTGTTACGGCCAAGGACGCTGGGTCACCGACAGAGTCCACTTGCTGATGTGTCGAAGCCTGACCGTCTGTTTCCTGCCATGGAGGGAGCGGCGTCTGTGCACCTGAAACAGACGGTTCCCGTCCTACGTAGACGGGCCAGAACGTTTGTCTGTCTGTCTGTTTGTCTGTATGTGTGTCTGTCTGTCTACGTACTAGAGGCTAGATGCCGCCTCCCAGCGGGGAGAGGTGGGTGAGACTGGAGTAGGACGACACCATCCCAACCCCTCACCATCCTGTCCTCCCCACACCCCCACCATGAGCCTATCATCGTTCCCGCTTCCTCCTTAACAGCGCCTCCTCCTCTGCCTCACTTTACACCATTCACCACTTCTCACAAAGCAAATGACTTCCGGAACCAACACCACAAGGGGAAAACAAACAGTGTTACATAAAGCCGCTAAGGAGAAGGTACACGGACATCATCACTTGCAGACATTGATGAAGTTGACAACAATAGCAAGGATCAAAGCAAGAACACAGAACAAAAAACATGTGCAAGGAGTCAGACGCAAGTGAAGAAGACAAGAAGCGAGAGGGAGGGGGGCAGGTGGAGCCTGTGCGCGCGGGAAAGAGAGTGAGTGAGTGAGAGTAGAAGTGGGTGTGGCCCTGAGCAAGGAGCACGTGGGTCTGGCCGTGAGAGGGCGGGGCAGGTGAGACAATCCCCCTCCCCCAACACTCTCCTTGGTGAGGCTCAACAGGTGCGAGGGCGGGGCCGTCCACGCCCTTCCACTCAGCAACAGGTAGGGGAGGGGCAGGTGACCGCACCCACCAATACTCATTCACTAAGCAACAGGTGAGGGGAGTACAGAGTGGGGAGAGGACAGGTGGAGGATCGAGAGGGAGACGACATGCACCCAACAGCTGACTGGGAGGGCGTGGCCTGAGGTGTGGTCCACGTGGACTTAAAGAGGATAGCACACCAGGTGGCCTTGAGAGGTGCCTGCCAGCTGTGTGAGACCCTGGGCCGAGGGGCGGCACCAGCTGCTCGTGCCGAGCGAGGGATGAAGGCCAGGTGGTCGCGTGTGACGTATGTGGGTCAGTGTGCGGCCTGGGAGGGCCTCAGGTGGGAGGAGGGTGTGGCACAGGAAGAGGGCGGGCGGCCGCGTGCATCGCTTCGTCAGGAGGAATATGGCGATGCCAATTGCCGGTGAACAGTTGAGTGTTACCCGGGGACACGGGCACAGACATCGGGTGACCAGGCTGCACACTACCGCCCAAATCAGACACACTCACAACGAAAGCAAATAAACGGAAGAGAGAGAGAGAGAGAGAGAGAGAGAGAGAGAGAGAGAGGTGTTGGGGAGGAGCGTCTGTACCAGGCCGCAGTGCGCGACACAACCAGGAGAACGTACGTGAACACTTACACATCTACCAACACCTACCGGACTTACCCAAGGTTTCCGATAGTACTAACCGTGACTCAGTCTGACTCATGATGCTGCAGGATGACCACAACTGACTCGGGATGTTCCCCGATGACCCTAGCTGATCCTAAAACACTCCAGGACGGCCTATGGTAACCCAGGAGTGAGCCAGGACGAGCTACCGTGATGCCATTTGCTGTGCTGCACGATGACAAACCCGAGCCAAGATCCACAATGATGACACAACGAAAATATATCGTGTCTATAATCAAGTAGAAATGTTTATTACATTACTAAGGAAAGGTGCAAAACTTTCATTGATGCCTCAATATACTGCACCGTGACATGCCATGACCTGACACGCTGACATGTTGCTGTAGCGTAATGTAATGACCCATAGATAACCGAGATTGTTGCAGAATGTCTGCAGAGGACCAGTGACGTCACCCAGTGTCTCAAGATGACCTCCGATGTTGAAGAATGAATACCCAGACATGACCTACACTGTCAAGGGATGATCGACGCGCTGTCTTTGTTCACCAGGACACGACGGGCGGGCCAGCATGACCCACGGCCCGGCAGCAGCCGTTTTGGCACCTGCGGTCCTCAGGAATTTCCCAACCTGATGCGAAATGCAATGCGGTGATGAGGAAAAAACTGAGATAATGTACGATGTTGCTGACGGCCTAAAGAGGATGTATGAGGGCAAAATACAATGATACCAATCATCTTAACCTAACCAACAAAGTTTAAGAGTCCCAAGGACGACTTCATGACGTTCCACAAGCACTCATAATGTTGCTGACTCACCCAAGTCAAACAACCGCCAAATGCAAACACTCTTAGAGCACAGCCAGGTATGCGATGATAATTCAAGGAATCACCGACATGACCTGAGATGACCCAAAGGGAAGTAGAATGGCAAGAGGGAAAGAAGTGGTACACAAGCATTACTGTGGCCCAGTGATGCTGCAGAAAGATGGACCACTCCGATCTGCGCCATTAACACTGGCCTGGACGACAAGTTGTACAGAGACCTGAGACGTTATACAGGAACCTGATATGACCGTCGGCGCTTCAAAGTAGCCTTCGGCAGTAGCCAGGAAACCTCTACCGCCGGCGGTGGCTGACAGATACATAGCCTGCCTACCCGCTGTTGACCCACAATATAGACCTTGATGTAGATGGGTGTCGCGTATCGCAAGACCTGGGGAATGACCTGGAGGACACCCGCTGCTGCCCTCTGACCCGGAACCTCTCATGACACAAAACACCTGCCCCTGAATGATGATGACCCACTGCGTCTTGGACCTTGACGACAGGGCGTGTGGCGCCCCCGCTCGCCGAGTGACCCAAGATCCTGCAGAGAAGATGCCGCCCCACGGATGACCCCACACCGGAAGAGCATGACCCACGACCTCACAAGACACGTTCCTGTACAGTGACTCATCAACCTGTGTGTTACCAGGGTGGTGGGATACATGATAACCCTGGGTGTCTCAGGGTAGCGGGATACATGATAACCCTGGGTGTCCGAAGGTGGTGGGACACATGATAACTCTGGGTGTCCCAGGGTGGTTGGATACATGATAACCCTGGGTGTCCCAGGGGGTGGGATACATGATAAGCCTGGGTGTCCCAAGAGGGTAGGATACATGATAACCCTGGGTGTCCCAGGGGGTGGGATACATGATAACCCTGTGTGTCCCAGGGTGATGGGATACATGATAACCCTGGGTGTCCCAGGAGGGTGGGATACATGATAACCCTGGGTTTCCCAGGGTGATGGGATACATGATAACCCTGGGTGTCCCAGGAGGGTGGGATACATGATAAACCCGGGTGTCCTAGGAGGGTGGGATACATGATAACCCTGGGTGTCCCAGGAGGGTGGGATACATGATAACCCTGGGTGTCCCAGGAGGG
>JAYMFT010022500.1:0-16359 GCA_038088735.1 Panulirus argus
TATATATACAAAATGAAACTTGCTGTCATGACCGCACAGTATTAACGATAAATACTCATGCTAAAGTTCTGAACATTTCAATATCTTTGGCCTCCACACCTGCCGTCAGTGAAGGACTGGAAGGGCGACGTGGGGCCAATTGGGGGAGGGGAGGGGGACCATAAGGACTGGTAACATGGCGGGAGATGAGAGGCCGGCGAACCTTTCCCATGGTTCCAGTCTTAACCTTATGCAGCGGGTAGCGACACACCCACACTGACCTCACCTCCACCATAACATAGGTCACACGGACGACGACATCTCTGCCACAGTGTAGGTCATGAGGACGCCGCCTCCGCAACATTCCAGGTCAAGGTATCAATCACCAACTCCACCACGTCATAGGTTAGAGGGACCGCCACCCATCATAGGTTACAACGTCTGCCGCCTCTAACTCATTACATACTGTAGCGATACCTTGGATATTTTGTGAGGTCTTCGGGGGTGTTCACTCCCACAACCCGGAATGCTGGGATGGGTCGCTGGTCGACCAAGCCGTTGGAGGCAGCAGCCCCTACGCGGACATAGGCTCCCACAGTCTGGTTGGTCTGTTACACCTTGTAAGTAAGTATGTATCCGATGTGCTATTAAACTCCTCTGCCGTGCATCCCATGCTGTTTCTGATGGTAGAGGGCAACATGGCGAGGAATCTTGGCCTCCGGATGTCTCAGGTGTTCTCTCTTGTTTTTTTGCGTAGTGCGCCTCTGGATTTCAGAGGTAGTACTTTATAAAGTCTCCTATTCCTGTCGTGCCAGTTGAATGTTACTTCCAAATATAAGTTGGGAGCCATACCTTCTAGAATTTTCAGGTACAAATAATGACATACCTCCCCTATCTGTGCTGCAAGGGGATAGCCTTAGAGATATCAGTCATTCTCTGTGATTTAGTTGATTTACCTCATTAATATGGGCTATGAAAGATCTCTGGACACTTTCTAAATCCGCAGTTTCTTCCGCCTTGTTGGGTGATGATGTTAGAACACAACAATATTCAGTTCGTAAAAAGATTAATGCCTTGAATAAAATCATCATTGATTTTTCTTCCCTTATCTTGAAGGTCCGCAGTATCCAGTCCACCATCCTTCTGGATGAGGTAACCGTTGTTTTGTTGTGTTCGCTGAAGGGTAGGTCTTTAAACATCATTACTCCGAGAACTTTAATGTCAATCAATTGATTTATGCTACCGCCTGTGTCTCTCCGGTATATTATGATGATTCTAATTTCCTTCTTTTTCCCATACCGGAGGAGTTGAAGTCTGTGTCCACCGAAAAGCTTATTGTTTTCGGCTAAATACTATGTTCATGTCTCTTTATAGCCTTCCGCCATCCTCTCTTGATGTGATTTTCAGATATATTCTTGAATCATCTGCAAAAGATGACATTGAAACTGAGGCTCTTCTCTGCGTTAATATCAGTTATCGGAATGTGGAACAGGAGGGATGCAAGTACAGTTCCTTGAGGGAATGAGCTTTTAACTGTAGAGGCACTGAAGATGGCATGATTTACAACTACATGACGTTATCAATTAGTTAATAAGTTGTATATCCATTTCCCAACTTTTCCGGTTATTCCCATCTTTTCGTATTTTGTGTTATGATCTTCGTCAAATGCTTCTGCAAAGTCCATGTAAATCACGTCAACATTTTCTTTGTTTTCCAGAGCTTCACCAATCCTATCATAGTGGTCATGCAACTGATAGAGGCAAAATCTTCCTGCGCTGAAACGGTTGCCCTGGGCTATGAAGCTTGCTCACTTCCATAAATTCGGTCAGCTTGCCTCTTAGGACACTTCAGATTTTAATGGTGTGCAAAGTTTTTTGGGACTGCTTTGCTTTCGCCTTTTTGGAGTGAGGCGGTGTGACTCAGTTTCAGACTCTCGGGAACGATGCCGGAATCTAGACTTTTCCTCCAGAGCATATATAGTGCACGTGCCAAAGGTATCGTGTTTGTTTATGAAGTCTGAGTTCCATGAGTCCGGGCCTGGGGCTGAGTGCGTGGGCATGCTCTTAATGGCCCTCTCGAAATCTTAAGGTGGTGAAATCTTCTATATGTGCACATGAGATATGACTGTTTGGGAAGATGTCTGTTGGGTCATTCATCTTTAATGTTGTTTTAGTCTTGCTGAAAGCAGATTCACATTATCTTCTTAGAATCTCACTCATATCTTGGCAGTCGTCTGGAAAATTGCCTTCTTCTGTTTAAATTGTGCTATGTGAGTTTGTGGTCCTAAATTTGCATTTGAATAAAGTATTTTGGGTGATTCATGTTTCATGTACAGCTTTTTTATCTTCTTTTTCCTATGTTTCTTTTGACATTTTTACTTTATGTTCTCTTTCCAATAATTCACCTAACAGGCTTTCTTTCCTTTGCCTTGTTAGTTGTAGCTTCTTTAGGCGATTTGCAACTCTTTTCGCCTTCTGTAAAGAGCTCGTCTTGCTCGTTCTAACCTAGACCTTTGGTGCTTTCTTTTCGTAGGTATATGTCTGTTGCATGTTTGGACTACCGAAGTGGTCATGTCATCTACACATTCCTCCCCTTCCTTGGTACTCAGCTGGGTTGCCCACTGTGTCGCATATGTCTACTTGATCACATCCTCCTAGTGCATCCGTTTACTTAATTATTAAGACTGAAATTATTAAAAACATCACTGTTTTCTGTGCTCTGGGCGGTTTAGCATCCAGGGCGATTTTACTTCATTCAAATCTTAATTTGCGTATAAGGTGTCTGAGATGGTAGTATCACACACTTGGTCTACATTATTTGTACACATTAAATCCAAAATGTTATTTCTTCTAGTTGGTTTTCTTATTTGTTGCCTGAGGGAGAACTTTTCAAGTGGTGTGAATAACTTTCCTTTTTGCAGCTGTTTGTCCGAACTGCTTCCACTGTCAGCCTTTTCAGCTACGATGTTATTTCCCGCCCGTCTCCATTTAATGTGTGGTAGGCTGAAGTCTCCTAAGACAAGTATATTTGCTAATGGCCTTCCAAGAGGGTCGAGACATGATTCTAAGTTCCTTTATTGTTCCTTACATTCATGAGGCTTTGCATCAGTTGGTCTATGACCAGGTTCGGGTTTTCAACCTTGACATCGACTTCTACTACTTCATTTGAAGAGTTCAGTTGTTATAAGAGTATCTACTTTATACAGTCCAAATCCACATGATCTAGTCCTCTTGCATAAGCACATATTTGGGATCCACACCTCACCATTCATGTAGTCTTTTGTATGTATTTCATTGACAGCCGCAAATACTGCACTTGACTCGTTTGACAAGCCACTTATAAATGCGATTTTACCTGTTCTATGTGATTTCGGTTCTTGTTTGTTGGCATATATGAAGTACGTTACATGGTCCGTCTTTGTGTTGTTTTGTGGGGTTAATGTGCTCTGTCCTTCTGAGCTTGCCAGAGTGCTTTCAGTTCCCCACCATTCTGATAAGTGAAGCCAGTGTTATTTTTTTCTCCGTTAGTTCTTTTTCGCCTCTGTTTCGTCCTGTGTCTGTCACTAGAAAAGAGCGTTATTTTGATGGGCACGAGGTATATACCTTCTTGTCCCTGATATGTGTTGGTTCCTCACAGTACTTGTGTAAGCAGCGCTTAATCTCTGGTGATTGTTTACACAATTTTGGATGGAAGAATCTGCCTCCTTCTCCAAACCGGCAGTTGCCAGTCTTCAGAGAGTTCAAACAGTTTCTAGGGTGTTTGATTTTACAATTTCCCCAGTACGATATGCCAGTCTTGCCATACATGCAATTTCACTTTGCATATTATCGCCGCCTCCACTCCACAGTAAGTTACGGGAAGCCATTTCTACCACATTTTCCTTCCAGTGGACACCACCGCGAACAGCCTAGGTGAATAGAGCGTCACGTGTTACGACACGCTGGATCAGAGAGAAGCTTTCTTATTATATTCTAGACCAAAATAAACAATAAGTTCTATGGCTTAAAGAGACGGTATGGTAATGCATTATAGAGCTCAGCGGATGCCCATTATATCATTATAAGCAATACAGACGCATCACAACACATTGTAAGTAAAATGTGCACGCTTTTTGTTACATGATAGGCTAAAAGGACTCCCTATATTCCATAAGCTGAATAGAAGCTAAACCGACGCCCATTATAGTTAAGACGATGAACTAGCCTGCAAGAACGCTCTCTGGAAGAACGATCCCCTTGCAGTCCTCCCTTTACCCCTCCCTCATCCTCAACCCTCTATCTCCAGAATCTGGGGATGATGACACCGACCCCTGGCTCACCAGTATATCTTCTGTACTTACATTTGTAAAAAACATCTTACTTGCAGGAGAGGAACGGAAGCCTCTGTAAAATACTACCTATTAAATCCAAATGAGGAATGTGCAGAAAAAGAGAGAACACCTAAGACATCCGGAGCCCAAGACTCTTCAAAGCCTTGCCACCAGCGAGAGCATGAGATGCACGGCACAGAAGTTCAAGAGTGCAAAGTGCCCCAGACCAGCCAGGCTGTGGTGGCTTTGTGGGCCTGAGAGCTGCGGCTTCCAACAACTTGGTAAACCATCAACCGAACCCAACAGCCTGAGCAATAAGAGTGGAAGACCCCCCGAAGACTTTACCAGATGAGGCAGCAGTGACCTGCAACTTCCAGATGAGCCAGTAGTGAACGGTGGCCTCCAGGTGAGTCGGCAGTGACTGATGACCTCCAGGTGAGGCAGCAGTGACCCGTGATCTCCATATGAGCTAACAGTGACTGGTGGCCTTCAGGTAAGGCAGCGGTGACCAGTGGCCTCCAGGTGAGATAGCAGTGACCGGTGGCCTCCAGTTGAGGCAACATTAACCAGTGAAATTTAGGTAAGCCAGCAGGGACTGGCTGTCTCCCGGTGAAGCAGCAGTGATCCGTGTCCTGCAGATGAGCCGGAAGTGACCGATGTCCTCCGGGTAAGACAGCAATGACCAGTGGCCTCTAGGCAAGGTAGCAGTGATCTGTGGTCTCCAAGTAAGATAGCAGTGACATTGACCTCCAGATGAGCCAGCACGGACCGGCGGCCTCCAGATTTGCTAACAGTGACCAGCGGGATCCAGGTGAGGCAGCAATGACTGGTAGCCTCCAGGTGAGCCAGCGGTTACAAGTGGCCTCCAGGTGAGAAAACAGTGACTGGCAGACCCCAAGCAAGGCAGCAGTGACTGGTGGCCTCCAGATGAGCCAGCAGTGACTGACGGCCTTCAGGTGAGCCAGTGGTGACCGGTGGTCGGTAGGTGAGCCAGAAGTGGCCAGTGGCCTTTATGTCAACCAACAATGACTGGCGGTCCCCAAGTGAGCCAGCAGTGACCCTTACCCGGCAGCAGTGACCGACCGAAAACATATGACTGTCAAATTCAAGCATCAGATCTTAACTAACAAATAAGTGACCCGCATAACAAGCTTGTTGTTGCCAGTTTTTCATACTTGTTCGCCGTTTCCAGTGTTATCAATGTAGCGTCATGAAAAGCCTCATTCACGCACATCCATTTTCTAGCTGTCACGTACAAAGCAACTCACCCACAGCTTCCTGTCCACCTACAATCCCCAGAGACATTTCCGTAGTTCATACGAACGCTCGATATGCCTTGGTTCAGCCAACTGTCAGCAAGTCATCCCTTGTATACTACATCGTTCCATTTTGTTCCATCGCTTGCACGCTTGCTCAGGCACTGAATACTTAAAGCGTCGTTCGCTTTATCGTTCTACCTCCTCCTTGGTTCCTGCACTTCCCTCATCCCTCCGCTTCCGAGATTTATCCTCTTTTCACTCATCCTCTCCTTATTTCTAGACCATTTCAGCGCACCACCTTCATTTAGGTTATATGTACCCCTATTACTACACCTCCTCACCCAGCCACTTCTTTCTCGATCAACCTCCTCACACCATATATTGCCTTCAAACGTTTCATTTCAAACCCATTCACCTTCTGTAAATAGTCACCAAGGGCCCACGCCTCACATGCATACAACACCGTCAGGACAAATATTCCATCAAACAAACCCATCTTTGCCCTCACAGACAGTGACATCTTTACCACACACTTTCCTCAGCGCGCCTTGAGCCACGCCTCCTCACTTACCTTCTTGCTCACTTCAGCTCCCATGATGCCATTCACCGACATGTCCACTTTCAGGTATTCAAAACACTTCTCTACCTTCCATTTCTCTCAGATTAAACTCAAACTCAAACTAAGCGATTCTTTCTTCCTGTAAACCTATTAACATTACTATTAATTCAAAACCATTCTAAACTTTTTCTTTTCACGCACTCTCTTACACTCGAAAAAATAAGTTTTGCAGTTTCTTATCAGCAAACAGTAAATGACCTAACGCCACACCCATCAGACTGCAAATCTGAAATTATCTCAGAATTCTCGCTTTTACCCCTTTTCACCCCATTTATAAACAGATTAAGTGCAGTCTTACGCATCGGTAGTAAGAATGAAAAGGCATACTACAATATGGATTTTGGTGAGTTACTAAATGTGAATTAGCAAAAGGATTTTGGTGTGATTATCTCCGGTGACCTAAATCCAAGTAAGCAGTGAACAGAAGCAGTAAAAAAAGGCCAAGAAAATTCTTGGATTCATAGGAAGGGCTTTCGAATTTCGGCTTAATGAAATGATTCCCACTGTGTACAACTCCTTGGTGCATCCTTATTTTAAGATTGAGTTCAGTTCTGGTCACTTTACTTGAGGAAAGACATACACAGAATGGAGTGCAGAGGCGAGTTATCAAGATGATTCTCGTCCTGAGAAGCACATTTCAAGACAGCAGACTAAATGAAATGAACAAATCAGTAGATATTTCCATAACCGCGATTAACGAGCCATTTAAGGAAAAATTCGTCTGATATCACTCGTAGTGATGGATACAAACTCGGATGCAAACGTTTTACCACGAACGAGATGAAGTAATTTTTCTTCAGCTGGATTGACTTACCAGGTAGAGTAGTTGAAAGCAGTACCATAGATACGTTTAAGCATAAACTTGATAAATATTTTCGTTCATATCGACGACTAACGTTCGTTGCACCTCTGTAGCTATACGTTAAGATTACAGATGTTCTCTATGAAGGATCTGTATGTCTTTTTACTCCTTCCACGTTGATTCAAGAGTCTCTGCTCTATTCCACAATCACCAATAGCCTCGCTGGAGCCCAGTGGTGTGTTCCTGTTTGAATTTAGTTGCATCAAAAAGCTATGATGACATCACACGCCCCTGCCGCAGACCCATCTTCAACTGGATGTGCTCACCTTCCCCTTCCTACTTGCACACACGCCTTACTTCATTGACAAAAACTCCTTTACGCTTCAAGTAGCTTTCTTCTCACACCATAGATTCGTAACATCTTCCACAAAGCATTTCTATCAACCCTATTATATGTTTTCTTTAGATCCATAAATGCCACAGACAAATCTCTCTGTGTATCTGATTATTTTTTTCACAAAATCTTCGAAGCAAACACCTGATCCATGCATCCTCTACTACTCTAGAAAACACATTGTTCCTTTCCAGTCTGATGTACAGAGCATGCCGCCGCCCTCTCAGTCACCACTCTTTCATACAACATAACACGTACACTCAACAGAGTTATACCTTTGTAATTCGAACATTCACTTTTGACCCTCTTGCGTTTATACGGTAGCACTTTATAACATTCTACCAATCCTTAGGCTCTTCACCATGATCTATATGTAAATCTGAAAATCCTAATCAACCAATTAACAACACGGTTACTCCACATTTCTTAGGAAATCAACTGCGATCCTATCCACTTCAACCACTTTGCCGCATTTCATTTTACGCAAGATTTTCACCACCTTACCTCTTTTCATCAAACCTATTGCCATGACTCTCTCACCTCTCATACCTCCACGTTCAAAGCATGTCATCCTATCATCGAACACATTCGAAAGTCCTTCAAAATACTCATTTCATTTCTTCACCTGATCTTTACCTGTTACCACTTCCGCAGGTACCCCTTCAATAATGTTTCTTTATTTTCTCTTGTTTTTCTCACACTGTTAGCCTTCCAAAAACGTTTTCCTATTTTCCCTGAAGTTTGCTAATGGTCCCTTACCCCTCTTTACAGGCCCCGCTACTTCTTCTCGACCTTTTGCTGCTTTCTCTTGAAATTTTCCTTATCAATCGCACTCCTTTACTGCAAGTAATACCAACAAACCTCTCCTTTCTATTTCACAAGCAACTTCCTCATTCCATCACTCGCTACCTTTATTTCCCGTTTCCGCCTCCTGTCTTCCTCATGTCAAACTCTTCTCTAGCAAATGTAAACGCTGCTGCCCTAAAAACATTCCGTTCCTCGTCTACTCCCCTAACTTCATTTTCTCTCACCTCTGCCGTCTTGCACTCAATCTTTCCTGGTATCTCAACACACAAGCCTCTTTTCTAAATTCAGTCACCTTCACTACCCTCTTCCCACTAATATTATTTCTTTTATTCCTAAAATCTCTACAAACCTTCACCTTCACCTCCATCAAATAGTGATCAGACATCCCACTAGTTGCCCCTCAACACATTCATATCCAAGAGTCTCTCTTTTGCATGCCTAACGATTAGCACATAATCTGATAGCGCCCGCCCACCATCTAACCTTCTCACTCACAATTACTTATGTATGTTCCTCTTCTTAAACCTGGTATCTTTATTTCCAGTCACCATTCCCTTTCAGTACACAACTCCACAAGCTATTCACTAATTAAAATCCCACAAATCAATATCGTACAGTGTGTCCATAACATGTAAAAAACTAAAATCAACTGTGTGATTTCTAAATAATGTTTGAATGTTTTACTTTTGAGAGTTACTGATTACAGTCTCTGACAAAAAAAGACACTCAAGAGGAAAACAGGAGAGTATCCCTGTATCGTCGACACTTCACGACGTTCTGGCCCGTCTCTCATCACACGCCCAGCCTGACGCCAGTGCGCCGCGCCCGCTGCCTTGACGGCTCTCACAACTACGTTTAGCAACAACAGCCAATGAAGGTGGGTATCTATAGTTAAAGGGAAGAATGGTTGCTACATTATCACCCATATCGGCTAATGTATGTTTCCTTAATATAAAATCAATCTGTACCAAGCACAACAACTAATCTTTTCTCTTTAATGTGAGGAACCCTTCCCAGTCGAGTCTTTCCGCTGCACCAGCTCGTCACTCACCCACACATCGACATACTTTGTTGCCAATCAGTCTCGTACTTTACCACAACAACCAAGTCCACTGTACCGACGTACGAACTTTGCTGTTTTCAACTATGACAGAAGAACCGGAGTATATATTAACATATAACTCAGTGTAAAGAGAAACTGACCTTGAGGTATAGAGTGCACCAGTGTGTCGTGCGCTGCACTTTGTACAAAAACTTTCTCGGCAAACCGTAAGTAAAGTGGCGGCCAGACGTTGTGAGACGCCCCTGTTCCAGTCCGTTCTGGCGGCCAGAGGCAGACAAGTTCCACCAGGCGCTGACTGGAGCCTGAGGACCTCGGGCGTGTCCCACGACTTTAGTCCACGAATGTACGTACATTCAGTATACACAGAAAACTATGACTGGAATGACACCTTCATAAGGAAGTAAGAAAAAGATATAAGGTACATTTGAAGTTGGATGTGATCCAGGGCGCCATCACAGCCCTTCACTTGACAAACTTTTTAGCTTTTAAACTTGACTTCAGTCATCCAACGTGGCTCCTAACGTCACACTTGACATCTTTTTTAACTTATTACACACATAAACTGAACCAACTAGTAAGCGTTCAAGAGCAATATCTTGGTTCGGTTATGTAGATGTTCGTAACATCTTCCACAAAGGATCCGGTTAGGTAGATGTTCGGTTTAGCAGGGTTTATTGGAAGGATCCGGTTAAGTAGATGTTCGGTTCAGCAGGGTTTATTGGAAGGATCCGGTTAGATAGTTGGATCTTGATACGTCATGTTCGATTAACTAGGGCTAGTTACCTTAGTGTTCCTTTAGGTAGGATATGGATAGTTAAAGTAACGTTGGGTTTTCTTTGGTCATAGTTAACTACGTAAATACTTAGATATCTAAATTTCAATCATTCATCATGAAAGACGTCTGGCTAACTTCGTATGTTCTTCTCTGACTTGAGATGGACGGTTCCAGAGACCAGAGCATATAAGGTCTGGGTGGAGCAGTGACACTTTATGTTGAGTAATGTTGGTTTACTTGGGCAGCCTCGACGACTTCAACTTCTGAGGTGGATCTATTGGTCTAGCTGCCACTGAGCTGCCTCAACTTCAGTAACTGGCTCAATTACGTTGTTGCACCAGTTAATTGGTTGACTGGAAAATACTCACCTCATTTATCTTGATTCCAAACTCGGGATTTAAAAACATCCGCTTGATCGCTTACCCGAAGAAATCTGGAACAAGTATTGTCGAAGGCCGCTCCACCCACTCGGCCTCCTCTGACTACCATAACCACGTGACTCTGCCTCAAACTTCATGAGGCGTCCTGCTTTATTAGCACCTTTAATTGGCGCATTTCACCGCACGGTTCTAACAATACTTCATGACGTTGTTCACTGTATAATTTCCACATCTTGAGAGCGCTGTCAGTATCGCCTTCATTAACTGTGGTAATTACCACCAGGAGTGGCCAGGAAAAGGTTAAAATTCTACCGTTATTTCTGGCCCTAGTGTACATATTGACCATGGGTTTCTGGCCCTAACGTACGTAATGACCGTGGGTCTCTGGCCTTAGTGTACGTAATGACCGCTGGTCTTCATGTTTATCGTGGAGTACAGTGTTCACCTATGAAAGCCTAGGTCAATAAGACGACAATAGTCACCACTTCTTCAGACTTTTGACGAAAGTAATGTTCTTTGGGCGGGGTCCGTGCACACCACTGGCTGCCACCAAGATGAGCCACAACCATCACTTACATGCTGTCCGGGTATGAAGTCTCGCTCCCACTCCGAGGTGACAGATATAGGTTTATGTGAAGATGGGGTAAAGGTTTAGTTACAAAGTCAAATGGTCATGGAGGCGTTAGATCAGATCTCCCCAAATTTAGGTACGTTTGATCTGTTATGGTGTTTACCATGACCTGCAGGTTAGTAGCAAAGAACTCCTACCTCCAGTGACGGGCAGCGTCCAGGCCTCACTGTGGCCCCTACACCGGGCCCGCCCGGCTACCGTGCCCAGCCATCCTCCCTGACGTTTGCTCAGACGAGACTTCGAGGGCTGACGCGACGGTTGACGTGTGTTGCGCCCCTGGGCGCCAGTCAGCTAGGGGTCGGGGATGCGAAACGAGCAGATGGAACGACAAGCAAGACAAACATAAATTTTCAGGCCACCTGCGCAACTTTACGTGAGCCAAACACTTTGATCAATATGTCATCACCAGAGTGTGATGCGCCTTGCATCCCCCACCACGACCGAAACAGCCCAACCACCAGCAACACGATGGCAATAACACAACAAGTACGACCACAACAACTCTCTCAATCCCCTCCTGCCCTGCCACCATCACTGGATATAACCTCTTAACCTTTATCGACCCCAAGTAGTATTACCAAGCCATTATCCCCACTTACGTTGTACTAAACAGGGCCACTGTTTGTTAAGATGGTCAAATATTGAACAGAAATTCTAAGGTTTACTGTTTTTTGTATCGGCTGGTGTGATTACCGACCTGTTCACCTCGTATGACTGTTCTTCCATCGCTCTGGCTTTATCATCTGCCTGTGCTGTCTGGCAACACTGTTTTGGCGTCATCATGATAAGTGCCAGTCACGGTGATGATGCCCCTTGGCCAGGTTGATGAGTGCCAGTCACGATGATGATGACCTTTGGCCGGGGTGATGAATGCCAATCACGGTGATGATGGCCCTTTGGCCGGGGTGATAAGTGCCAGTCACGGTAATGATGGCCCTTGGCCAGGGTGATGAGTACCAGTCACGGTGGTGATGGCCCTTGGCCAAGGTAATGAGTGCCAATCACAGTGATGATGGTCCTGAGCCGGGGTGATGAGTGCCAGTCACGATGATGATGGCCCTTGGCCTGGTTAATGAGTACAAGTCACGGTGGTGATGGCCCTTGGCCAGAGTGATGAGTGTCAGTCACGGTAATGATGGCCCTTGGCCAGGGTGATGAGTACAGCCACTGTGATGATAGCCCTTAGCCGGGATGATGAGTGACAGTCACGGTAATGATGGCTCTTGCCCGGAGTGATGAGTGCCAGTCACGGTGATGAAGGCCCTTGGCCGGGGTGATGAGTACCAGTCACGGTGATGTTGGCCCTTGGGAAAAGGTGATGAGCGCCAATCATGGTAATGATGGCCCTTGACCAGGGTGATGAGTGCTACTCACACTGATGATGGCCCACGGACGGGGTGATGAGTGCCAGTCATGGTGATGATGGACCTTGGCCGGGGTGATGAGTGGGAGTCACGGTGATGATGGCCCTTGGCCAGAGTTATGAGTGCCAGTCACGGTGATGATGTCCCTTGGCCGGGGTGATGAGTGCCAATCACGGTGATGATGGCTCTTGGCCGGAGTGATGAGTGCCAATCATGGTGATGATGACCCTTGGCTGGGGTGATGAGTGCCAGTCACGGTGATGATGGCCCTTGGCCAGGGTGATGAATTTCAGTCATAGTGATGATGGCCCTTGGCCAAGGTGACGATGGCCCCTGGCAGGGATGATGAGTATCAATCACGGTGGTGATGGCCCTTGGCTAGGGTAATGAGTGCTAGTCACGGTGACGATGGCCCTTGGCCAGGGTGATGAGTGCCAGTCGGAGTGATGATGGCCATTGGCCGGGGTGATGAGTGCCAGTCACGGTGATGATGGCCCTTGGCCGATTCAATGAGTGCAAGTTACGGTGGTGATGGCTCTTGGCCAGGGTGATGAGTACCAGTTACGGTGATGATGGCACTTTGCCGGGATGATGAGCACCAGTCACGGTGATTATGGCCCTTGCCCACGGTAATGATGGCCCTTGGTCGGGGTGATGAGTGCCAGTTACGGTAATGATGGCTGTTGGCCGGGATGATGAGTATCAGTCCCGGTGATGATGGCCCTTGGCCACGGTGATGATGGCCCCTGGTCAGGTGATGAATGTCAGTCAGCTTGATCATGGCCCTTGGCCAGGGTGATGAGTTCCAGCCACGGTAATGACGGCCCTTGGCCGGAGTGATGAGTGCCAGTCACGGTTATGATGGCCCTTGGCCGGGTGATGAGTGCCAGTCACGGTGGTGATGGCCCTTGGCCTGGGTGATGAGTGTCAGTCACGGCGTTGATGGCCCTTGGCCTGGGTGATGAGTGTCAGTCACGGTGATGATGGCCCTTGGCCGTGGTGATGAGTGCCAGTCATGGTGATGATGGCCCTTTTCCAGGGTGATGAGTACCAGTCAGGGTGATGATGGCCCTTGGCAGCGTGTGTGCCAAGACTTCGGTCTTCACTTCCACCAGAGTAACTTTCATTCACTACGTCACATGAAGGCCCCCCCCATCCCCCCAACCCCCAGTAATACATCATGACTGTACTACATGATCATCATACAATTATCCTACACTACACAGATGTCTTAATACACTATACAATAACTCTGCACCTCACTACATCAGCAGCATTTGGTGATTTACACCAACTCAAGGTTAAAGCACCATGTCACCATTTTCTGGCATCTTCACTATACACTCTGTTGGTCATCATAATATACTTTCACTGTAATCCCGTCACATTAATAACTTGGCATTGTGACGGTGACTCTAGATGGTCATTCAACGTTGACGCATTGTCACACAACCTGTGACGCCAACTCTACACTATCATACAACCTGTGATTTCGCCTAAGAACTGTCATACAACATATGATGTCAACTTTACATTGTCATACAACCTGTGACTCTGATTACACTTTCTCATAAATCCTGTGACACCGACGCTACGTTGTCATACAACGCAATGACCGCCTCCCCTCCCTCCCCAGTACTACAAAGTCGGTCGTACCCCAACTCCTCCACGTTCCCCACCAGACCTCCCTCCCCGCACACACATACCCCCGACAGCAACGGTACAAGTGGCAACGGCAAAAAGCAACAGGATGACTGGTAACTTGTCCTTGGTCTGCTTCCCGTTACCTGTTGGTGGAGGGGGAGGGGATGGGCGGGGAGTGGGGCTTGTGGAGGGGAGGGGACGGGTGGGGATTGGGGAGGGGAGAGAAAAACGGCCCCACCCCTAACCCGCTACCAAGGTGATCAAGCATACAGGACCCTTCCCTTACCAGGACACCTGAGCTGATGTGTTGCGACCAATGAGTATACCAAGTCGCGTGGGATAGGACCACTGAGTATACCAGATCCCGTGGAATACGACCACTGTGTATACGAGGTCCCGTGGGATACAACCACTGAGTATACCAGGTCCCGTGGGATACGACCACTGAGTATACCAGGTCCCGTGGGATACGACAGTTGAGTATATCCGGTCTCGTGGGATACGACCACTGAGTATACGAGATCCCGTGGGATACGACCACTGTGTATACCAGGTCCCGTGGGGTACGACCACTGAGTATACCAGGTTCAGTGGGATACGACCACTGAGTATACGAAGTCCCGTAGGATACGACCACTGTGTATACCAGTCCCGTGGGATACGACCACTGAGTATACGAGGTCCCGTGAGATACGACCACTGAGTATACCAGGTCCCGTGGGATACGACCACTGAGTATACCAGGTCCCGTGGGATACGACCACTGAGTATACTAGGTCCTGTAGGATACGACCACTGTGTATACCAGGTCTCGTAGGATACGACCTTTGAGTATACTAGGTCCCGTAGGATACGACCACTGAGTATACCAGGTCCCGTGGGATACGACCTTTGAGTATACCAGGTCTCGCGGGATGCGATCATTGAGTATACTAGGTCCCGTGGGATACGACCACTGAGTATACCAGGTCTCGTGGGTTACGACCACTGTGTATACCAGGTCCCGTAGGATACGACCACTGAGTATACTAGGTCTCGTGGGATGCGACCACTGAGTATACGAGGTCCCGTGGGATACGACCACTGTGTATACCAGGTCCCGTGGGATACGACCACTGAGTATACCAGGTCCCGTGGGATACGACCACTGAATATACCAGGTCCCGTGGGATATGACCACTGAATATACCAGGTCTCGTGAGATACGACCACTGAGTATACCAGATCCTGTGGGATACAACCACTGAGTATGCCAGGTCTCGTGGGATACGACTACTGAGTATACGAGGTCCCGTGGGATACGACCACAGAATATACCAGGTCCTGTGGGATACGACCACTGAGTACACTAGGTCTCGTGGGATACAACCAATGAGTATACCAGGTTCCATGGGATACGAGCACTGAATGTACCAGGTCTCGTGGGATACGAGCATTGAATATACCAGGTCCCGTGGGATACGACCAATGAGTATACCAGGTGCCGTGGGATACAACAACTGAGTATACCAGGTCTAAAGGGATACGACCACTGAATATACCAGGTCTCGTGGGATAAGACCACTGAATATGCAAAGTCTCGTGGGATACGACCATTCAGTATACTAGGTCTCATGGGGTACGAACCACTGAAAATGCCAAGCCTCGTTGGATACGACAACTGAATATACCAGACCTCATGGGGTACGACCACTGAATATGCCAGATCTCGTGGGATACGACCACTAAATATACCAGGCCTCGTGGGATACGACCACTAAATATACCAGGTCTCATGGGATACGACCACTGAATATACCAGGTGTTGTGGCACCTGGACACCTGCCTCTCGGCACCTAAACACCTGCCTCTCTCGGCACCTGGCCACCTGCCTCTCCCAGCATTTGGACACCTGCCTCTCCCGGCATCTGGACACCTACCTCTACCGGCACCTAGACACCTGCCTCTCCCGGCACCAGGACAACTGCCTCTCCCGGCACCTAGTGTTTCTATGGTTGAGAATTTTCGGCGTCCTTTGGTGTAGCGGTTAGCGTTCCTGCCCGTGACGCATTCCTATGCCGCCCAGGGTCGAGCGCACGGGTTCGAATCCTGGTTGCAGCAGTTGGTCCACAGTCAACACAGGTGTTCATCCACCTCTGGGGGTTGGCTGATAAAATGGGTTGTTGATAAAATGGGCATTGAGAGTTGGGGTGAAAGAGTGTCGTTAAACTTTAGGGAGAATGAAAAGATATTTTGGAGGGAGGTAAATTATCTGATTAAGACAAGAGAACAAATGGGAACATCGGTGAAGGGGGCAAGGGGGGAAGTGATAACAGGTAGTGATGGAGTGAGGA
>JAYMFT010022511.1:0-31088 GCA_038088735.1 Panulirus argus
TCAACACACCCTCTTCTGCTCTCTCAACCACACTCTTTTTATTACCACACATCTCTCTTACCTTTACATTACTTACTTGATCAAACCATCTCACACCACATATTTTCCTTAAACATTTCATTTCCAACACTTCTACCCTCCTCAAAATAAATGAATCCTTAATACCGAGTCCTACAATGCTTCATTATCAGTTCATACCAACTGGATAAGTTCTCTTGCAAAACTTTGATATTGGTATTTATATAAAGCCTCAAGAAATGACTGAACTTGAATATAGAATCTCACAGGAAATTAAGATACCAAAGTGGTTTCTTAGTGGTTATTGTGTATTGTTATGTCAATAAAATATACTGAATGCTTAAATATAAATTTACCATACAATCATTACTGTCTTCCTGTATTTGTATATTGTGTTGATAGGTTAATATATTGGGGAGAATATACATTGTCTGTCTACTAACTATATGTATTAGATAGATAGAATGTAAGTAATATGATATATTTATGCTGAAATACATCTCATTCAGCTGTTGATAACATACATGTTGCTGTGTGCAATTTTTAAGGAAATTGTGAGTGGAGTGTTAGTGCTTGATAGCCGATCTGAGGCAAGGCATGATGGCATTACACTAACGTTAGATGGCATTGTAAGTGTGCAGCTGTCTCCCAGAAGTGCAGGACTGATTGAATCAATTGTGAATTCTTCCAAGGTAAAGCTCATCATTTGATTTTTAATTTTTCTCAGGGCTTTGATGAATATGCACTTTTTAGATATATTATTATTACAATGTTTGAAATTTGGAGATACTTCTTATGTACATGAATTAAAAGCCCTTTTTGCTTTCTTATTATTAGTTCATTTTGAAATTTGGGTCAGAGAACATCATAAGGAAATAGGATGTTCATCTCTACCAACATTTGAAATGCAATATGAAGATACAAAAATGACTCCAAAATATGAATTTTTTAAACTACCCTAAACTGAATATGATGGAGCATAGATTATCTAAAACTAGTTTCTAGTCATGTAAAAGCTTATACTTGAGTAATTTTAGTTTACCTCTGACTTTATCTTCTTGCACACTCTTCATAAAGAAACTGAAATATAGAACCATTAAAGCATTTTATGTATAATGTATTTTGTCATATGTAAATATGTTTCAGCCCATCTCTCTTATTAACCAATCTGTGGAGGTCACTAAATCAGGCAAGATACCACCAGGGCAGACTGAGATTCCATTTGAGCTTCCCCTTAGTCCACGTTCCTCCTCCAAGACTTTGTATGAAACTTACCATGGGTTGTACGTAATAGTGCAGTACTCTCTGCGGTGTGACATCAAGCGCAGCCTTTTAGCTAAGGATGTATCTAAATTACAAGAGTTTATTGTAGAATATAGGGTAAGTATTTTTCAGGAAAGAACTGTTGTCTGGATGTACTGTAATCATATCTGACAAATCAGATTTTATCAAAGTTTAGTATAGTAAACACTCGCACTACCCCATACATCATACAGTATGTTACTAGTGCTCCATGCATTATATGATAGTTTATTGGCTCATACCATCATTTTAAAATCCCAACAGCTGTTTGCTTCCACAAATTGCTCATGGGTATCACTTGCATCCCTCCTTCACAAATGGAAAAAATATCTTACATCTCACTCACCTACAGATTGTTAACGAGAGTGCACATGTCATCTTGGTGAAATGATAGAATCACATGTCCCATGCTGTAGTCATTTTTAGAATAAAAGAAACAGTTACTATTGTATGTGTTTATATTGTAGATGAAAATAAGGATATTTTTTCACTAATTCATATAAATATGGCCCTGCTTATGAATATGACATGCAAATGTGTTAATGATGTGAATAGAATTTTAAAATTTGTATATGTAAAAATGATAATTGACAAAATGTACTGTTAAATCACACCTGGAAAAAGTGCATAAAGTGTATAATGTGACTAGATGGATATAGGATGAAATCATGCCTGGAAAAACCCATAAATATTGTATGCTTACATAGCTAAGGAGCATCCATGTCACCAACCCAGGCCCTCCCCTGTCCACTTAATGCCCTTGCTCACTAACAGATTTGAAAGTATGCTGTACAGGTTGAGAATCTGTTTCATTCTATTCTGCATCTCTGATGCCTGTTCCTTCCAGGAACTTTCATCAAAGAGTCTCCATTTATCCCTGTCCTTATATGTCCCTCTTGCATACACTATTGCACACATTCTTCCATTATTTCTTTCCCTTCAGTATTCTCCCAGTCAGTTTCCTCATGTTACAGGTGGTCTTCCTCTCATGCCCACCCTTTTAATTGTAGTGTCATACACTCTCCTTACAAACTCTCAAAAATTACATCTGGCTTGAGAAACTTGAAAAAGAGGTTACAGGATCATCACTATCAACATCAACATCATTAGGTGGGACATCTCAAGCAGATGATAGGCCAGGAATTGGATTTTCAAGTGACGAAGCAGTACTTTGCTGGGTGGCCTTTTTTCAAGATTATTTTCAGCATCATCTGCCTCAGTAACATTTGTTTATGTGTGATCAGTTCCTCTTTGATTCAGTATGCCTCCATAATCTCTTGCTTACTTATAACTGCATAGCATTCAAACCCATAATTTACATGTCACACATTTTCACCATGGCACCTATGGGAACTTTCTCACCTGTGTTCTTAGTGGCATCTTCATCATATCTTCATTATACTGATGTTGATTTAACTCTATTTCTGTAGTCTCTCCTGTCACTCAAAAAATGCATAACAGGAGTATCGTTGTCAGCGTTCAAAACTTTTTGGATATCTGTTTCCTCTAGCATATTCACACATCTGATGGTAAAACTTTTACATAATTCAGGGGGTTTAATATCACCTTCCTTTTACTGGTTGCACAGAATCCTTCAAAGCCTTCATATGATGCATCAGCTTCATTGAACATTCTTTTAGGCCAAAGACTGTACTGAGCATTTGCAAGAGTGTCTTTACCTATAGCCAGGCTTTAGCATCTGCATAGATGGCATCTTTAATACTAAACTCATCCTGGAAGCCTTTCACCCCCATACCTCTGTTCACTGCAGCAAGCATACAGTTCAAAAATATAGTCTTTATATTTACTTTTAAATGCTCTTAAAATTCCTTGGTCACATGGCTGAATTAAAGATGTCACATTTAGTGGAAGGTAAAAGGCAAAAACATTCTTCACAAGTTTCTTTCAAGTTCAGCTTCCCTATGTTGATCACATGCCACTGGTTCGACAGTGGTTTTGGAACCAGTCAAAAATAAATCCCTGGATATTTTGTTAAATTTTTGCTGTAAGGTGTCTATGTTCTCTGATATTTGCTGATGTATTATGCTGAGACTACAGTTGCCTTAAAATGAAAATATTGCAAAAATGACTCACATTTAGCATAGAATTAACAGATATGTAGATGAGGTTTAGAAAGTGTACAGCAGTGTCATCTTTTGCATTACGTACTCTTCATCACTGTATATAATATAATGAACAATCTTGTGATAACAAACTCCATGTATATTTGCTTCAATGGTATATCAGTAATTCACAGGGGCCTGATAGTTCTTAATTCTCTTCATATGCAGCACATTTTTCATTTCTGCCATTATCAGTTCATGGGATAGAGCCTCAAAGTACACTCTCACCATATTTGTATTTGCACACTCAGCTATGAACAATTTCTGCAGCTGCTAATGACAGGTCTTTGTACATCAGATCCACTCATTTCATGGGAAAGAAGTATTGTTTGAGAAAGATTTTCATTTTCTGATATTTCAGTCTCATATTTTTTCTTATGTATTTGCCTTGTTTATGGCAAACATATAGTCAAAATCTTTATAATTTTGTATATTTTTCCATAGCTTGTAAGACCCCTTAACTTGCAAATGTTTTAATAGTCGTAGTTAGAGGGGACTTGGAGAGACAGCATAAGGAATGAAATGCTAAAAATCGATGATGAAAAGATATAGTGTACTTAAATACTTATTCATTTTAAAAGATATAGTGTACTTAAATACTTATTCATTTTAGAGAAAAGCCAGAAAGAACAATTATTTTGAGAATAGAAGGGTGAATGTGAAATGTTCAACAATATATGTTATTGCCATGATTCCTTTATGATTTTACTTTTACCACTCAATTTATGACAAAACTTTGTAGTCAAATACATGGATACCTTCTGTCACTATCCCACCACATGGTTACTTTACAGTGTTCAGCTTATTTTATTGATGTGTACTTAACAGTACTTTTTTTACATATAATGACACAGTAATATCACTCTTTCAGTCCAACTTAATTTTTGTAATGGTAAGCTGAGCTGTTGGGTACCAGTAGGAGAGCATTTCTGTAAAGGTAATGCTAAGCTGTTGGATACCAATAAGACAGCATTGTAAATTTATATTTATACATACTGATATTCATTGATATATATTAATTGTTTCAGCCTAGTACTGGAGAGACTGATGAGAAGAAAGCAGTCAAGTTTGAGATACGTCCAGAGACATTACAAAATGTTCGTGATCGAGCACGCATCCCACAGTTTCTTGTCAGAGGTCACCTAGATTCTGCAGTGTTTGCCCTTTCAAAGCCATTAACAGGAGAAGTTGGTATTTCTTCATGCAGTTTATTATGTATTAGTTGCTTGATGAACAGGGAGTATGGATGCAAGTCTTACTCTCATCCAATAATTTTCCTCAAGTGATAGAAATTACAGTAATCCCTTACTCAAGTGATAGAAATTACAGTAATCCCTTAATTTAATGGACTAATAGGGGGAAGGGGGTGTCCGTTAATGCAGAAAGTCTGTTAAATTAAATGTAATCATATTTTGATACAATTTAGAGTTTACACTTTTTGAATTGTAAAGATTGCAAAATTATT
This sequence comes from Panulirus argus, assembly GCA_038088735.1. Lineage (NCBI taxonomy): Eukaryota > Metazoa > Arthropoda > Malacostraca > Decapoda > Palinuridae > Panulirus > Panulirus argus. The sequence continues at coordinate 4,909 of JAYMFT010022511.1, forward strand.
AAATAAATTGAGTCACATTTCTCTGTATGCAACCTGACCGCACAGTAGCTTGAGGCAGACCGTGACTGAAACAAAACGAGTATACCCAACACTACCAAAAACAAGTGCAATATGAAATGTGCATGGTGCTGCGTTTGAGATTTTTTAATTTTTTCAATTATTATTAATGTATTATTATTTGCCCAGTCCATTAAATCCGAAATCCATTATATCGGGGTCTGTTAAAATGAGGAATTACTGTATGAAGATATGATTCTCACTCTAGTCTGTGATAAAAGTTATGAAGGTGAAATCATACTTCAATAGGAGTTCATATAATTTTATTTAACATGTTATTTATCTGTACATATGGCACGACATGTTTATGGAGATAATCCACCTCATCATGTGCCACAGTGTAATTAAATCTATCTTAATTGCTAATACTAAGAACTATAAATTGTCCCCAGGCAACTTTAAAGTCCATCCTATCATAAGCAAATCATTTTGAGAGAACTGACAATAAAAGATATAAAAAAGTGGTCCATGACACACCTAGCTACCCAGGTCAACGCCTGCCACATAACCTCCCTTAATTACTCTCCCTTTTAATGGTTACTGTTGGTCAGGTCAGTGTGTTGCTCATGAGGATAGATGCTAGACAGTGCATCTGGTGCAATGTTGAGATTAAATAACTTTATTAAGATTTGGCACCTTATGAGGTGGATTGTGTCCATGAAACATGTCGTCCCCTATGTATAGATAAATTACGTTAAATAAAATTATATGAACTCTTACTGAAGTACGATTTCCCCTTCATAACTTTCATCACAGACTAGTGCCACATGTTTGTAGTTCCTTACAAAACCGAGACAAGCAGCACGCATCTTAAGAGTCAGAAGGGATTTTCTGGTCGGAGAACGAAGAGGCAGATTCAGGAGTTTCTGGTAGTGCTCTTGAATAGTGTGTTCTGCAACACTTTCGAGGAGGGTGGGATAGGCTTGCTTCAATAGTCTTGCTGTGTTGCATGAAAGGCATACACAGAATAGAGTGATGTGAAATGATGTGGTATACTGGGGTCAACGTGCTGTCAATGGACTGAACCAGGGCATATGAAACATCTGGGGTAAACCATGGAAAGGTCTGTGGGGCCTGGATATGGGTAGGGAGCTGTGGTTTTGGTGCATTACACAACAGCTAGAGACTGAGTGTGAGTGAATGTGGCCTTTTCGTCTGTTTCCTGGCACTAACTCGCTGACGCAGGGGGTGGCGATGCCATTTCCTGTGGGGCGGGGTTGCATCAGGAATGGATGGAGGCAAGCATGAGTATGTACATGTATATATGTATATGCATGTGTATGTTTATGTATGTATATATGTATATGTTGGTAGGTATATGTATGTATTGTGTATATATGTGCATGTATGTATATATGTGTATGTGAGTGAATGGATCTCTGTCTCTTTTCTGGCACTACCTCGCTAACGTGGGAAACAGCGACCAAGTATATTAAATGAAAAATAAAATATATATATATCCTTCTTTTATATGTTGAAACTGATGATACAGCACTGGTTGCAAATTCGAGTGAAAAAAAAAATAATGTTGATGACTAAGCAGGCAAAAGTGTGTCAAAGGAGGAAGCTGAGAGTAAAGGTTTAGCAGGGTTGAGGGACAGGTTAGTTGAGGTTGTAAGTTTGAATGGAGAAAACCTGGAGGAAATGAAGTGTTTTAGATAAGTGGGAGTGGACATGGCAGTGTTTGGAACCATGGAAGTGGAAGTAAGTCATAGGATGAGTAATGGGGTGAATATTCTGGGAGTGTTGAAGAATGTGTGGAAAGAGAGGACATTATTTGCGAGGGCAAAAATGGTTATGTGTGAAGGTATAGAAGTCCCAACAATATTAAGTGGATCTGAGGCATGGGCTATAGATAAGGCTATGCAGAGGATGGTGGATGTGCTAGAAATGGAATGTTTGAGGACAGTATGTGGTATGAGGTGGTTTGAATGAGTAATGAAAGGATAAGAGAGAGGTGTGGTAATGAAATGAATGTAGTTGAGAGAGCTGAACAGGGTGTGTTGAAATGGTTTGCACATAAGGTAATAATGAGTGAGGAAAGGTTGACAAAGAGGACATACATGTCAGAAGTAGAGGGAACAAGGAGAGTGGGGAGACTAAATTGAAGATGGAAAGATGGAGTGAAAAATTATTTTGAGTGATTGGGGCCTGAAGATTTATGAGGTTGAAAAGGCTAGCATGGGACAGAGTGAATTGGGGTCAGCAGGCTGTCAGTGGTCTGAACCAAGGCATGTGAAGTTTGGTTAAACTATGGAAAAGTCTGTGGGGCCTGGTTTTTAATAGGGAGCTATGGTTTTGGTGCATTACATGCGACAGTTAGAGAATAGATGTGGTCCTTCTTCATCGTTTCCTGGTGCTACCTCACAAACTATGATTAAGTATGAAAAAATTATGGACCTGAAGAAAGCATATGATAGAGTTGGTAGAGATGCTTTGTGGAATGTATTGCAAGTACAATATATGTGAAGAAGTTTTTTCATGAGAGTAAGGCATGTGTAAAGGAGGTAGAGAGATGGGTAATTGGTTCCAGGTGAAGATGGTTATGCAGCAGGGATGGATGATGTCACCATGGCAGTTTAATTTCTTATTGATGTGGTGATTTGGGAGGTAAATATAAGGGTCTTGGGGAGAGGGGTATGTATGCAGTCTGTTGGGGTTGAAGGGGCCTTGGAAGTGATTGCAGGTTCAAGTGAGAAACTGCAGAAGTTGGTGTCTGAGTCTGGGAGAATGTATCAAAGCAGAAAGAGTAAATGTGACTAAAAGCAAAGTTACTAGGTTTAGCAGTGAAAAGAGGGATGCTATTTAGAGTGTAAGCTGAGTGGAGAACTTGGAGGAAGTGAAATATTTTAGATACTTGGGAGTGGATATGGCAGCAAATAGAATCATAGGAAGTGAAGTGAGCCATAGGATGGACAATGGGGCAAAGGTCTTGGGTGTACTGAGGAATGTATGGTTGAAACATATATAAAATAAGGTGAAAGGTAGACTATGCAATAAGTGGTAGATTCAGTAAATGATTTGCATAGTAATTATATGTCAGTAATTACCATCATAGGACTGGCTCTTGACTATGCACATTGAAAACATGTTGTGGATAAATTTGAGTGTGGGAGTAGAGATGCATCTCTATGACCATTTGGTACTGTGCAGAATTAGTGCACGTACAGATTTAACAAGCAGATTATTTTGATTTAACCATTTTGTAAGTACAGGAATGGTTTTATTTTTCATTGCATAGTTGTATTCACATTTTTTTGGTTATTTAGCTTGCTTAGCTATTTTTATTTTTCTTCAGTTTACTAGAGACTGTAGTTGTTCTACCCTATAAGAATGTTGTTACTGTATGTCTATATGGACAAGAAACTCTGGTAATAGCAGTACTACGGAAATTCTTAATGATTACATTTACAGTTTGATAATTATCCAATGACTTGCAGCTGACAGTTTGTGAATGTGAGAGGGGTATCAGCAGCATAGAGCTTCAGCTGGTGAGAGTAGAAACCTGTGGCTCTGCAGAAGGACACACCAAGGAAGGTAAGTCAAACAGCTATTTACAAAAGTATGTTACATTTTATTCTTGTGACAACAAACTCTCCAGTTAAATGTTATCATTATTGAATTTTTTCTTTCTCAAAAACTTTATAATTTTATCCATTACTTAATTACTTAACGTTAAAAAAAAAAATCAGAACTTATTTTTCTCAAAAAGTTAGCAGGGATCATTTGCTCTCATTAAGTAGCTACAAGGGATTTTTTTTTATTCTTGAATTTCAAAACATAGTTCTTTTAGTAGAGACAACATTGCTGTCATATTTTAATAGATTCTGCTTAAGCCAGTGTCCTTTCATTGGAAAGATATATTCAGTATTGTAGTGAATGGCTGTATTCTATGATCTACCAAGGATCCTGCAAGCAATACCCAAGTTTAAAGCTAAAAGCTCCATAATTGTATCCTGTTGCCTGGCAGGTGGTGAGGTTGACTTGTATATTGCAGCAGCTGGTTACAGTAAATTATACCTTACTGAAACATTTTCTCATTTTTCTTGATTAAAAAGAAAAGCAGTAAATAATTCATTTGTGCCACAGGAAAAGAATAATGTAATTTCCAGTAAGTGTGTGCAGTAAATTAATAATAAAAGATTACTTTATCGTCAGATTTGGTCAAAATTTCTTGCTTCATTTTTCTTTCAGCTTCTGAAATCCAGAATATACAGATTGGTGAAGGTGATGTGTGTAGAGGCATTGCTATTCCTGTTTACATGGTATTTCCTCGCTTGTTCACCTGTGCCACAACTATAGCCCCAAACTTTAAAATTGGTTAGTGCTGCTGTTTGTATTTGTGATACTTAGAAAAGGATTGTTTTCACTGAGAGAACAGATATTTATACATAATCCATAACTTATACATATTAGGATTTACTTGCCAGGACCATATTATGTACCGAAATAATTTAATGTTATTAAAAACTTTCAGCAGGAATAGAATATGGATCCAGATACAGAAATCAATGTTAACTGAAATTTTCCTGGCAAAGGAAATGCTTTCATTCATGTTATTGATTACATTGATTTAGAAAGTACAACATATCTCAAGTAGCTTTTGTTTAGTTGGAATATTTAATAAATATGACATTAGGTTGTTGGAGTAATGTGGTTAACTGCATTGTTGATATTTTGTAGATAAAGACTTTAAAGGAAAAAGAATGAAGTAAAATTATCTTTAGATATCAAAAAGTTAACCATTGAACTGATATCAGCTTGATAGAGATAGTGGAGTTGAGAGTGAGATATTATTAAAAGTTGTTAATTCCAAAAGTATATTCTAAAAATGTTTGGGTTGAATGAAGGACTTGCATTCAGTATGGTCTGCAGGCAATACATTTTTCACATTTTATTTTGAACACGAATTTAACTGCAGCCATATTCCATCATTGTTCTTTTTAATATTATTTATGAACTCTGTCTCCCAATTAAATATCTTTTAATACTTTCGGCATATTCTTTTTCTGAAGTTTCTCTTACTGCCACTTGAAGATGCAACAAAATCTTACTTTTCATCTAAAACTATTATTGCCTTTTGTACATGTACTTTTTCAATAGCAGGATTTCCTTTTGCAACATTTACTTTTCTTAGCTTATTGAAATCTTATCTAATACTCTTTCATTTTATAATACTGTTATTTTCCTTTCCAGAGTTTGAGTTGAACATAGTGATAATATTTGACAATGACCACCTGGTTGTGGAGACATTCCCAATCAAACTCACAAGAAACTGAATTTTTGATATAATGTTTCACTAGAATCTAAGCTGTCAAGGAATTGTAAGCAAAAGAACATGCTCAAAGAATCCAAGTTTACAATTTCTATGTATAATGAACATTTATGGTACTAAAATTCATATATTTTTAATCATCAACTTTTTGCAATAATTCTAAAATACCACACTTCTAGTTTTGGGTTATGAATGTGTTTAAGCTTCAACAAGTTTAGGAAACCTTTATGGCTATTCCATATGATTAAGTTTAGGAAACCTTTATGGCTATTCCATATGATTAAGTAAGACTGTCCTATATCATTTAATAAGAATTCTTTCTGCAGTATTCCATATGTATCACAAAACAGGGAAACAATTTGTGTATACTGTCTAGCATTAAAAATGCAAATATCTCATGTTGATACCATAGCAAAATATTGGGATACCAGTGGAAGATGCTGTAGAATAAAAATGATTCATTTGAAATGACCTTAAACAGTACTGTGTTTATAGATGAAATCCAGCTTCATAGCTTACTCTTAATAAGAGGGAATTCCAGTCATTGTACACCCATTTACATATGTCATGCTTCATGTTGAAACAGAAGTATAATAAAAGACTGTCACCCAAATGGTATTAGGCCAAAAACCTGGCAGCAATAACTGGTTTATTCACTGACAAGTATAGTTGTGAATTCTTATCTCTGGAATATAACACGAAAAGCTTGTCGATGTCATGTGTAATTTGCTGGCTCACACCACATCTGGGAGTTGGAAGTATGTTGGAAATATTGTCTGACAAACAAGAGTTGACCATAAAGTCTAATGCTGAATTTCCACAGTATCACTTAGATAACATGTTTGCTTGGCTGAACTTTCCCAGTATCACCACCAGGTAACATGCCTGCCTGGTTGAACTTCTAAATTATCACCATCAGGTAACATGCTTGCCTGGTTGAACTTCCACATTATCACCATTAGATAACATGCTTGCCTGGCTGAACTTCCTCGTCAGCACCATCGGATAACATGCTTGCCTGGTATTACTGGATAACTGAATATTTCAAAAGAAGTATGAAACAACTTAGCAATTCATGAAAAACCCATTTAAAATGTCCCATTTTGTGTTTGGATGAATATTTAATTTTCCATTGTCTGCAGTGTATAGACAGACAAGTCAAACAGGTAGTATGACAAAGGGAGAGAGTATGGTACTATCTAGTGACTAGAATGATGAAATCATATTGATAGTTTTACAAGCTAACTATATATCAACAGCTAATGTGGATATAAGTTTTACAAGCTAACTATATATCAACAGCTAATGTGGAAATAACATGGCAACTGTAAAATACGCACAGCAGTATCAGAAAACATTTTGATTTCAGATATACTGGGTTAGCCACCAAAGAAGAGTATTAGGATAAAAAATTACAGTTAGAATAATATTCTTTAAAAATATGGTGCCACCATTACATAGTTATACAAAACAGATTCTTTTATGATACTGACAAAATATCACAAAGTTGGTATCATGTTACTGTTTGACATACAGAGAATGTTGAAAAACACTGCATTGTTCAGTAGAAAAAACTCAGAAAAGCAATTCAGATATCCATCAACAAAGACATCACTGACTTTATACATCTTATGAATTTCTTCAAAGGAAACATGTTTAATCTAGTAGTGAAGTGGCAGAGTTTAAAAGAGTTACAATGCAAGTTATTGCAAAATACTGGCTCAAAATGCGATCAGCAATGACTGTGAGACAGCGAATCAAAACTACAACTACAGTAACTCCTTCAACCTTTGGCATAATCAAAATATTCATTATTTTAGCTTTACTGTGGTGCACGGCATTTCTTCTTCTTATGTTTAATGTGGAGAACCTTTCTCTCTCTATGTTTATGTGTGCCTGACACACCAAATTGTGACAAATTTTTTATATTTTTTTCTGGTACTCTTGTGAATTTCGATTTCCTTTGATGACTAAAAGATGTGAGCCAATCAAGAGGCCGTTTTTTCTCCACTTTGTTCTCTGGTCGATTGTGTGGAGAAAGCCCATCAACAACATAATTTGGTAAATTTGCAGTTGGAGAAGCGAGTTGCCCAAATTGAAACTGTGCAGATGAGGAAGCAGTCTGCAAACTGACATGTGTTTCAAGTGGCTTTAAGATGATGTCATCCTTGTTTTCATTGCCTGTTGAATATCCATTCTTTTCAAAGCATCTGGAGGATACATTTGTGACAGGCTTCCTAAAGCCAGACCCAATAGCCTCTTTGTCTTTTATCTCAATGGGTTTCACACTATCATTCATATCTGTTATACTCTCCTCTCCTACATCTTGGCATTTTCTTAGATTGCTGGGTCCTGCTTCATCTCCATATTTCAACATCTTTGCTGCACTTGGGTGAAAAAATTCTGAAATGTTCATAGCTGCTGATGTACATAAAATATTTTTCTGGGGTGAAATAGGGGACTTTGGCTTTACTTCATTTCTGACATTTTCCTGGTCTTCGTCAATAAGGTCTGTAAGTTTGCGTTTGAGGCTAGCCTTTTTGCTATCACTTACAACTGTTGATTCTGGAGTACTTGGAGATCTTTGATTTCCGGGAGTTTTGGCACTTGCAAGCCAGTGAAGTAGTGTATTCCTTTCACTTGTTTTGGGAGTGCAAGGTGTTACTCTGCCACGAACACCCTGCTTGTGCCTAGGGGTCTGTTGTTGCGGTGTTTGGGGTAGAATCTGAGAGGCCTGTGAATTACACTGCCCTTCTCTTTCTCTGGTATTTGAAGGTGTGACAATAAGAGATCCTCTGCCTCTTAAAGTGCTTGGAGTGACTGGCAATGGAGGAAGTGGTTCTTGGGAATCACACACTCTTCTCTCTTTAGTCTCGACCTCAGTCCTGTTAGTAATTGTGCTATCACCATCATATTCTCCAATATATGGCTCTGACATTCCACAAATATTTGCCTTTTCATCAAAATCGTCCACGTTTGCATTTTTTCGCCGAAAGATGCGAAGTTTCATATCATCAGCACAAGTTACCAGCTAGAAAAAAATACCAATAAAATATGAATAAATGGTAAAATGAGATTATTGTTCAAGTTAACTCATTCTCTGAGAAGTGTCCTACTGCTCCAAATAGTTTACTCAATCTATTTTTCAATACATGCATATTAATGCATTTCTTATCAACATGCTTTCATACAGTCCTCTAGTCTAACAGTAACTCTCCTATCAATTAATGACATACTTTTATAATTATTCTTTGCTTGCCTTGTATCCTTCTGCATGTTCAGGCCCCTTGCCTTCAAAGTATATTTCACTCTATCCTTTCACTTCCTTTAAAGTTTTCCACTTTTCCTTTGTCCTTCCACTTTTGTACATGCTCTGACATTGTACCTCACTCATCCTCTCCATATGTCCATATCATATCAGCACACCCTCTTCAGCTCTCTCATATATACTACTCTTACCACCACACCTCCTTCTTACCCTGTCATTTATCATTGATCAACCTTTCTTACATCAAATATTGTTGACAAACATTTCATTTCAAACACATTCACAAACATTTCATTTCAAACACATTCACCCTATGCTTTACATTTTTGTCTAAGTTCTATGCCTTATATCCATATGACACTGATGAGACTACTATACCATCAAACATACTCATCTTTGCCCTTGACGACAGTGAACCCTCTTTTAAAAGTACTTAATGCACCCAAGACCTTTGCCCTCTCACCCACTCTATAAGGCTGACTTCACCTCTCATGATTCCTTTCACTGCCATATCCACTCCCAGGTATCTGAAACACTCCACTTCCTCTAAGTTCTCTCCATTCAAACTCATACTCCAAATAACTGCTCTCTTCTCACTGCTAAACAAAATAACCTTGCTTTTATTTACAATTACTCTCAACTTTCTCCTTTCACACACTCTCCCAAAATCAGAAACAAGCTTCTGCAATTTCTGACTCAAATCTCTGTCCAGTGTCATATTGTAAGCAAGCAAACTGACACATCTCACAAGGCCCCTAATCCCCCAGCAGATTGCATACCTGCTCCTCCCTCCAAGACCCTTGCATTCACCTCTCTCACAAACCCATCCATACACAATATGAACAGTCATAGTGATAGCTGCCTCACACCCACCTTCACCTGAAACAATTCACCCTCCTCTCTGCAACTTACTGTCTAGATAAAAACTCTATCTATCTATATTCACTGATGCCTGTTCCCTTCTGGAACTCCTTCAAGGGGGTGGCCAAAGCAATAGTCTCCATAACTAGTGCACTTTTAGCCTTTAATGTCTCACCCTTAACAGGCCACTGGCAAAGGATAAGTCTAGTGCAGTGTTTGCAGAAGCTCCTACCTAGTGTTCATACAGACTAGTGTTCCTAAGGCTCCTATCTAATGTTCCTACCTACTAATTCTACCTAATGTTTCTACCTACTACTTCTATCTATTGCTCCTATCATTTTGCCAAAAGGCAGGGCTAGCACACAGCACTCATCACAGGAAAATCTACAGTTAAAAAGAATGAGCTGTGTGAGTTAAGTGGTGTCAAGTGTTATGTGTGACAAGGTGAGATTGTATGTTTGTGGACAAAATACCAGTAGTCAGCGTGTGGGTGAGACAAAGAAAAGACAGCTATCTTGGTCAGAGTAGTGCAACCTGACAACCACTAAAGTGCTGGCTTAATTTGCAGCTGTCACTAACCTTCCTGATACCCAGGCAGGAAGTACTAATACTATACCTCCCTGCTCATTGGCTACCTACCAAAATTATACTGCTTCTAATAACTTTCCTCCCAAACCATATATTTGTAGCACCTTTCAGAGAGCATCTCTATCAATCCTCTCATGTTCTTTCTCCAAATCCATAAATGCTACTCATAAATACTTAGTTTCTATAAGTATTTCCAACACATATTCTTCAAAGCATATACCTGTTCTACATACCTTCTACCACTCCTGACACCACATTGTTCCTCCCCAGTCTGATGTTCTGTGCTTTCAACCACCCTCTCAATCACCACTTGTCCTAATGGCTTACCTGATAAGCTTAACAAACCAATACCTCTGATCCATATATACAATGAAAATGCTAACTAACCAATCAACAACAGTCATGCCCTCTCTTAAGAAATTCAATTAAAGTGCTGTCCACTTCAGCTGCCTTGCCACATTTTATCTTACATAAGGCTTTCATCATGTCTCTTTTTGAAAAACCACTTGTCATGGCTATCACTTTGCAGACCTCCTATACCCTATCTATACATACCTATATCTCTGATGCCCATTCCCTCTGGGAACTCCCATCAAGAGGTGGCCACGGCAAAAGAGTCTCCACTTATCCCGGTCCTTACATGCCTCCCTCGCATACACCATTCCATGACAACCCCTTTAGTTGTACTTTCATACACTCTCCATGTAAACTCCCTGTCTTGCATTCTTTCCACATGCCCAAACCACTTCAAAGTAATAGGTTTCACCCATTCTACCACTCCACAATTCATTCCCTTTGCAGTCCCTTTCATTTCTTTCTTCATTCCATCTAGTCACACCACATGCTCTTCTCAAACTGCTCATTTCCAGAGCCTGTGACTCATTCCTTGTCCATGTTTTGGCTGCATAGTTCAGGGTTGGGAGTACTACGCTGTCCCTTAATCCTTTCTTCACTTCCAAACTTACATCTCTACCCTTTATTATTCTATTAAGGGACACAATGAATCTTCTACCCTGTACTGCTCTCCCTTATCTCTCCTTCCCAATCACCAAACTTACCCAAGACAACTCCTAGATACTTAAATTCTCTCATTTCTATCTAAAGCATAATTTAGTACACTTTCTTTTTTCACTCTATATGGTTTAACAAAATCTTAACTTTCACTCTGTTTCCATTCAAACTTCATTACTTTACTTTTACTTGCATTTATCTTCAATTGCTTACGCTTACACACATCATAGAATACACTTACAACCTTCTGCAATTCCTCTTCACTCTCAGCAAACAACCCAGTATCATTCATAAACAGGCTTGCCACTATCCACTATGTCTAACCACCAAACTCCATCTCTGCATCCCTTTTCCCTAGTTTTGCTTTCACCTTCTCTTATCACTCCATCCATATATATATTAAAAAGTCACAGTGACATCACACAGCCCTGCCTCACACCTACATGTATCCCAAAACTTTCGCTCAACTCTCCATTCACTCTTACACATGCATTTGCTCCTCTATACAAGGCTTTTACAGCATCCAACAGTTGTCCTCCTATACCATATATCCTTAACACATCCCATAAAACATTCCACTAGACTCTGTCATGTGCTTTCTCCAGATCCATAAAAGCTGCATGAAACTTCTTACCTTTTGCTAAATACTTTTCCATGGTCCTCATTACTACCTTTCTTAAAATCCCCTTGCTCTTCACTTATTCTGCATTCAGTCACTTGCATCACTCTATCAATTAATATTCTTGCATCTGCTTTTCCTGGTATACTTAACAGACTTATTCCCATATACTTCCTACATACATCCTTTGCACCTTTTTCCTTGAATAAAAGAACGATAATAGCTTTCACCCAATTATCAGGTACAACCTTCCATTTCCATGCTAATTTACATATAAGATGCATCTACTCTGTCACACTTTCTCCTCCATACTTCAGCATTTCAGCCATAATCCCATCCACTCTAGGTGCCTTTCCTTCCTTCAGCCTCATTATTGCCCTTCTTACCTCCTTTTTTGCTATGGGCCTTGCACTTGTATCCTCTTCCTTCCCAACCCTATACCCTTTCATGTAACAACTGATGCCTCCCCTTCTCCCACATTCATCAGTTCTTCAAAATACTCTTTCCTTCCTCCTTTTCATTCAGTAACTCCCCTTCCTTACTTCTTACATTAAGATTTCCACTCTTACATCCACCTCTTTCCTTTTTCACCTCCTTCCAGTATAGCTTATTACCTTGAAAATTTTCACTTAACCTTTTTCCAAAATCTTCGTCTACTCTTTCCTTGCTTTCCTTTATCAGCTACTTAACATTCTGCTTACATATTTTGTATTCTTCCCTCCTCCTTTGCTGAACTTCCACTGGTACATTCCTATCAAGCAATCTATCATATGCCTTTTTCTTCTCTTCTGCTGCATTTCTAATCTCTTCTGTCCACCATGCACTGCCCTTTCTATTCCTATGTCTCACTACTTTGTATCTAACTACTAATTCCATAACCTTTAACAGTATTTCTCTAAACCTCCTATACCCAAACACTGCCATCTTATCACTGAACACATTCAGCAATCCCTCACAGTACTCACTTCATCTCTTTACCTCATCACTGCCTGTTTTCACTTTCCCATTTGCCCCATTCACTGATGCTCCCATTTGTTCTGTTAATTTAACCTCCTTCCAGGACATCTCATTCTCCCTAAAGTTTGCTGATACTCCCATTTGCCCTCTTTTTCACCCCCTGCACCTTCCTCTTCACCTTATGTAGCTTTCTTTTGTTCATCTTGCAATCACTTGCACTCCTTCTTTGTAAGTACCACCCATACACCTCTCTTTCACGAGCTACTTAGTCATCTCACCACTTAATGCCCTTTCTCCTGCCCATCACCCACCTTCCACATGCCACCCACTTCTATCGCAAATACTAGCACTGTTTTCCTAAATATGTGTTTGTTGTTTTCTGTATTAGTGCCAGGAACAGACGAAGAAAGGCCTCATATGCTCACATCCATTCTCTAGCAATAATGAGATGGCCTTGATTACAGTATTGAGTTACCCATGCCATTACAAAAAATCTGGATTAAAGATCAGAATCAACATAACATGCTTGTACTTAAAGTATTTTTACCTTAAAAAAAAAAAAAAAAAAAAAAAAAAAAAAAAAAAGCTGTATTTCTTATTTCATAAGCAGATGATGTACGTACATTGTACTGCACGTTTCCCAGCATTTTATTTAAATTTTTTTTTGTTTAATTTAGGTCAAGATACCTCACCCAGGAACGTTATCCCAATATTTCACTGAATCCTTTAGCAAAATGGTATTCAAAATTCACTGGTTCTGCTGAGATGTTTCTTTGACAAACATCTCCAATGTTATGCGGAAATTAGGTGTACTTATTCGGTTTCCTACCTTAGCGATGTAATGTCAGAAACACACTTGTATCTTAAAGGAAAAATCCTCACTTTGCTCCTTTCTCAGTACCTTCTTTGGGAAAGTAATAATACTGAAGGGGGGGATTTCCAGCTCCCTGATCTTGCTCCTCTCAGTCACCTTCTACAACATAAATACCTTTTAGTGAACATACCTTTTCATCATCAATAGGGCACCATCCTACAGATGTAACCTCTGCAAAGTGTCCTGTAAGTCTTGCTACTGGTTTCCCTGGATGATCAGTCAACCATATATATGCAGAGTTGTCACTGGAACCGCTTAGGATATATGAGCCACATGGACTAACACACGACTTCACAAAATAGGTCAAATTCACATGCCCTGTGTATTCTGCAACTGAGGACAAAAGTCATAATGTTAGAATAGATACATTTATGAGAGTATGAGGTAGAGGATCTTGGCTTGCAGTTGAGAGGATACCACAGTCTCATGGCAGGAGTTTAGATAGTCGAAGAAGGATATAAAATTTGTAGAATTAGGAGAGCAGTAGGCAAAACAGGGAAAAAGTGTGGTAGTAAGGAGACAGACTCTGAGCCGCATAACATTAAAGTTTGGAGTCTTACGGTCCTTGAGGCATGCAACAGGCATGTTTATGTTGGAGTAAGCAGAAGCACAACCTTTGAATTGGAAATGTGAGTGGAGATTATGGTCAGATATGAAAAAGGGACTGGCGAGAACATCATTAGACAACTGTGTCTCAGACAGAAGTAAGATATATATAGCTTAAAAAAAGTCTTTAAGGAAAATGAGCAATCCTTGCTTGACTCCTTCTGTTCCATCTTTTAGATATTAAAGACAAGAATAGGATGGTTTCTAGAACCCCATCCCCTACCCCATTTTAGTTGCCTTTTACGACACACAAGGAATATGGAGGAAGTATTCTTTCTTCCCTATTCCCAGGAACAGATGGCCTCATTTGTTTACATTCAATCTCCAGCCTCCTATCCACAGCTAAATCCTATAGACATTTCTGCAGTTTCCCCTGAACATTTCTTATGTCTAACCAGCCCATCGACTGCACATTGCCCCATGTGTACCACATCGCTTAAATATGCCTTTTCCCATGCACTCCTCTCAGCCTCCTGTATATTTAGGCCCTGAACACTCCCAGCATCTTTCACTCCACACTTCCATCTCCAATCTAGTCTATCCCTTCTCCTTGTCCCCTCCACCTCTGATATATATATACCCTCTTAGTCAGTCATGTCCATCCCTATGTCTAAAACACTCCACTTCCTCCTGGTTTACTACATTCAAACTTAAGTTCTAATCAATCTGTCTCTTTTCCCTACTAAACTTAATAACCTTGCTTTTATTTATGATAAATCTCAACTTATACCAGGGCCCCTCTTACTTGGCACCTGTAGCTTCAAGGTTGCAGTAACTGATTATCTAGCTATATCTCTGATGCATGTTCCCAACTGGAACTCCCTCAAGGGGGTGGCCACAGCAACTGAGTCTTCATAACTAGTGAACTCCAGTCCTGCTTCTTAACCTTTATTGCCTCAACCTTAACAGGCCACTAGCAGAGGGTAACTCTAGCACAGTCTTTGCAGAGGCTCCTCCCCAATGTACCTACTTACTACTTTAACCTAATGCTCCTTAATGTTCCTAATGTTTTTACCTAATGCTCCTGCCTGAATGTTCATACCTACTACTACTATCTATTGTTCCTACCATTTTGCCAAAAGGCAGGGCTAGCACATAGTGCCCATCACATGAAAATCTAGAATTATAAAGAATAAGCTGTGTGAGTTAAGTGTTGTCAAGTATTATGTATGACAAAGAGAGATTGTATATTTGTGAACAGAATGCCAGTGATCCACAAGTAGGTGAGGCAGAAAGGAAAGACAGCTACCTGGGTCAGAGGAGTGCAACTTGACAACCACTGAAGTGCTGGCTCACTACACAGCCATCACTTACCCTAACGATACTTGGGCAGGTAGTATTGGTAATACTCGTACACCTCCATGGTTGGTGGTTGCCTACCAACCACTACCTTCCAGTAATTGATTAGGTATTTCTCTGTTTCCTGGTGCTACCTTGCTGACACGGAAAACAGTGATCAAGTATAATAAATAAATAAATATATTTGTAATGTTGAGGGGATGGGAGCTAATTAAAGCACAGATGAGCAAGTTTAACTTGTTCATGTCTGGGATGTGTAGTTTCAGATGAGTGTACAAGTGTATCTGGTGGGGTTGTGTTGAAGACTGGGTTGGGAGGGCAAGTTTCAACTACAAATGATATTTCAGGAAATCAGTTCTACAAACATTGCCTGAAACCAGTGGTCCCAGTTCCACCTAAAATAGGAGAATGCATGAATAACTTTCTAAAAACATTAGTTACACTTCTATATATCATCCATATTTCACAAGTTTCTTGGAAGATTACTACTGCCCTCCCATATTATCTTGACTATTTTACTTAAAACAATCTGATAAATGCAAAGAGTCATGGGTCTCTCCCAATACAGTAGTGTTGGGATACAGAGTGCTTTGATATAATGACCTTGTTAGAGATTGGGCACCATATTATTCACATTTTATTCTAACATAACCTGCTGTGATACAGCATAAGCCCAGCTGGCCGCACCATGGGGTGCTGATGCTGCTCATACCACATTGCCCACCATGTCATTTCTGTGCAAGTATTCAAAGAGTAAAGATGCATCGTTTGCCACTTGCATATTTCCACATATCTGCCCATTTTACCAGTCACCACTATGACTAAGCATCCAGCAAGAAATCTTTCAAATGAACCTGTTTAAGATTCTGAATGAACTTGAGCATGGGTCTAGCACTATCACTTCAGCAGTTGCTCATCATTATGGCATTCATGAAAGAAGCATCTGCACCATAAAGAAGAAAAGTGAATCCATTATGAAAGCCTTTTTTCATCTATTTTGAAATTGGCAATGCATGTCAGGATGCTGATATAAGTGAACATGGAGGATGCCCCAAAAATCTCTGTGTAAGAAATGCATGTGTAACAGTTTCCTATGACTGGTCAAATAATTAAAAATAAAGCCATCTAAATCCACAAGGATTTGATGAAGAAAGAAGGCAAGCCAATCAGTGGAAGTAAATTTACTACCAGCCAGGGCTGCCTTGATAATCTTATCAGACATGTTGCTGTGAGACATGTGGTTCTGCTAGGTAAGGCTGCACAGCACGTGAAAGTGGAACTCCATAAAATTATACAGAAAGGTTACAAACATGATCAGCCTTGGATTAGTATCAGATCTAAAATCAATAGTAACCAGTTTACTAAATCTGTGTTTGATTCTGTTCTTGATATTTTGCAAGTCTGTTGTCTTGTATTTCTTGCAAAGACGAGCGATTAAGGGAGATGGCACTGAACGTAAATGGGATGACTGGTGAGAGTAAAAGGAGGGAGCTTGTGGAGAAGTTTAAAAGTTGTAGCTTGGATGTACTGGGGATTGCAGAAACCCATATCCTTGGGCATGGTGTGTGAAATGAAAATGGAAATGATAAATACAAGTTATGGGATGGCTTGGAAAGAGAATGAAAGAAAATTATTGGAGAAGAGAGAAAGAAGGATAAGCAATTCTGCTATCACCAAGTGTGGAAGCGTGTTACAGAGCATGGATGGAATGGACAAAGAATAGTATAGGTGAAAGGAAAGACTGGAATTGTGAAGTATGCATAGGTATGTGTATATGCACCTGTGAACCCAAAGACTGTATGAAGTAGGGATAAAATGAAGTGTTTCTGGGGAAATCTGAATGACTGTATAAACGGTTTCGAGAATGAGAGAAACATGGTTGTATGGGTGACATGAATGTGAAAATGGGATGTGATGCAATTAGTGAGATAGTTGGCAAATGGGAAGTACCTAGAGTAAATGAGAATGGAAGTTATCTTGTGGGTATTTGTGCTGAGAGGGGTTATTCCTTGCAAACACTTTTTTTCCAACACACGATCCATAGATATACATGTTTGAAGAATGATGTTAGAGAAGAACAAAGGGCTTTGACTGACTATATGGCAGAGGATGAAAGATTGAGAAAGGCTGTGCTAGATGCTAGAGTTATGAGAAGATTCTTTGGAGACTCTGACCGTTTTGCAGTTCTTATAGGGATGAGGCTCAGGGAGAAGTGGAGGTATGGTGTAAGGAAGAATGGAGAGGTAGAAATGTTGACAAGCGACAAGATGAATCTGAAAAAATGCAGGGAGGAGTGTGAAAGGAAGGTAACTGAAAACTTAGATGGAAGTGCTGTGAATGTAGGGATGCAGTCATGTGTGAATGAGGTATTTAGAATGTTTAGAGAAATACTATTAAAGGTTGTAGAATTAGAAGTTAGATACAAGGTCAGGAGATATAGGAATAAAAAGGGCAATGCATGGTGGACAGATGAGATAAGAAATGCTGTGGAAGAGAAGAGAAAGGCATATGGTAGACTGCTCAACAGGAATAACCCATTGAAAGTTCAGCAAAGGAGGAGAGAAGAATATAAAATATGTAAGTGGAATGTTAAGAAGCTGATAGAGCTAAGCAAAGAAAGAGTAGATGAAGATTCTGGAAGGAAGTTGAGTAAAGTTTCGGGATAACAAGAAACTATACTAGTAGGACGTGAAAAAGAAAATAGGTGGATGTATGAGTGGAGATGTTAATGTCAGAAATAAAGAAGGGGAGTTGTTAAATCAGAAGGAAGGAGTGAAAGGAAGATAGAAAGAGTATTCTCAGTAAAATGTGTGTTACTTTTGGCCCATGGTCCCTACCCCTTATTTACATGGAAATGAATGTTAAGATATAATGCAATCTGATATTGCATGATTTTTTAAAGGTACCTATCTTGTGCTCTGTCCCGATCCTACTGTACATAATATAAACAAACAAAGTTCAGCGTACACAAAAGCTATTTCAGAACAAAGTATTTGTTATGCATGAAAATAAGTACAAAATAAATATATCAAGGAATGAAATAATTCCAACAATTCAAGATAAGCAAATACAAGAAAAAAAGTGCATTAAATGAAGGCATGGCATCATTACAAAATTTCAAATAATACATACCTGGATGAGGAGTGGGATTTGCAAGGTGATAGGCATAGATTACATTATCCATGCAAGAAATGTAGAGAACATCGCGAGATGGTGAAATTGACAATGATGTAAAACCCCTATGTGAAGAGCGGCCACTGTGTTCCAGAAGGCTTTGGCACTGGGGATCCCTTTTTCCACCCCCATGGGTCTTGCGAAGGTCCCATAATTTAATAAGTCTGTAAGTGAGTGAAAACACATTGTAAAAGCAAAGTCACTGTTTTCTAAGTTTCTAAACTGTCTAGTTTTATCATATCCAACAACAACAACAAAAAAAAGCAGTTCTTTTTGTATCATCCTGCCTTTTCCAGGCTTGCCAAGGTAGCACTAAGAAGCAAGCCTGGAAGGAAATGTCCTCACTTTGCTCCTGCTCCTACATTTAGGGTGATAATACTGGTGAGGAGAATTTCCTGTTCCTTTTCGTCTTCTTTTAAGACATGAAATATATATGTGGGCAGAAATCTTTCTTCCCTATTCCCAGGGATAAGAAAAGTAAATGAAATAAAAAAACAGCCTATTTGATTAGTCTGCTATCACTATTGTACAATTGACCAAGCACAATTAAGTCTTGAATGTCTAACAATCACCTCTATGTATTTCCATGGTAAGCAACTTCCTAATGATAACCCAGTACCAGTGTTCAAACCAGGCTCTGAACTGTCAAAGTAGCTCACAGCTACCAGTACTTGAAGTTGTCTTATAAAGTGTTACAATTATTTTCTATATATTATTATTTTCTATATATTATTATTTTATATTTTATTATACTTGATCGCTGTTTCCCGTGTCAGCGAGGTAGCACCAGGAAACAAACGAAGAAAGACCCATCCCCCCACATACACACATATATACATACATGCACATATATGCACATTACATATATATACATACCAACATATACATATGTACATACACATGCGTATACACATGTACATATTCACACTTGATCGCTCCCATCCATTCCTGATGCTACCCTGCCCCACAGGAAATAGCATGAAAAAATCATAAGAAACTAAAAGATGGTACAAATAAAGATGCTATATTGGGATTATACAACTGTAAGATTTATAGAAATACTGTAGAAAAGAAAAGGGATGGAATATCGAGAAAGATCTTGAGTGTTAGATGGGGAGTCTAGTTTTCCAAAATTAATTCCCATATATGGTGCATATCTAAATTCTCATGTGATACATCCCATATAAATGATAATGAAATTAATGATATTATAGAGACAAACAAAATTTCACTGAAGGTATGTTATTATCAAATTTGAATTTACTGAACAGTATATTTAAGGCTTGATTCCCATAAGAAATAATGATTTGGCTTACTTAACCCCTTGGAACCTTAGAGTGCATTAAGGAACAAAACTAAGCTATTCCTTACCTATCTATCTATCTATCTATACATATCTTTGATGTCCATTCCCTCCAGGAACTCCATCAAGGGGGTTGCTGTGGCAAAAGTCTCCATAACTGATGAATTCCAGTGCTGCTTTTTAGCATTTTAGTGCTTTAAGCTTAGCAGGCCAACAGCAGAGGGCACCTCTAACAGTTTCCAAAGGCTCCTACCTAAGGTTCCTTCCTGATATTCCAACCTTCTGCCTCTATCTAATGCTGTCACCTAATGTTCCTGCCCACCACTTCTGTCTAATGTTTCTACCTAATGCTCCTGCCTAATATTCCTTCCTAATATGTCTACCTAATGTTCCCGCCTAATATTTGTACCTACTACTTCTACTGAATGTTTGTACTGAATGCTCCTGCCTAATGCACCTACCTACTACTTCTATCTATTGCTCCATCAATTTTGTCAAAAGGCAGGGCTAGCACATAGTGCTCACAGCAGGAAAATCTGGAGTTACAATGAATGAGTTGTGTGAGTTAAGTGTTGTCAAGTGTCATGTGTGGCAAGGAGAGATTGTATATTTGTGGACAGAAAGCCATCAATGTCACCAAAACTGTCCTCGATTAAACCAGCTTGACCAAAGATTGAGATACATTAATATAAATCTAAATTTGACATAACCTAGCTTTACCTTAACAAAACTATTTCGTATGGAGCCAGTTTGACTAGCATGATGTAAGCTAACCTGAGGCTGTGCTGACAGGCTCTGAGCTTCATTACCTGCGGAATGAGAGCGGCGAGCGAGTGTGCAAGTTTCCACTTCTGTCAGTGGCCAACGTGTATATCTTCCCAGGGATTCCTGCCTACCTAGAGCGTGCCTTCCACTACCTGGAGAAACTCTTCTATGACCCTTCTAGCAAAATCTTTGTCCGGAATGTTTTCTTCTCGGAGGAAGAGAATAATATCACGGGTAGGACAGTCACATGGTAAAATACAGTAATATCAGTATAATCTCAGTTTATCACACTGTCCTAATGATATAACTTTGAGGTTGCAGAGTAGCTCCAGGCAGTAACTCAGCAACTGAAAAGATATCTCGCATGTAATAACCTCACAAACTATGAAATAATATAATTCCATAATCCTATAGTGAAATAATCATTTGATAAATCAGTATAATAGATGATAATGTAAGCCTACAAACTAATGATCTTATGATCAAATAGTCACTCAATTATTATAAGTAAAATTTGATAATCCCAGTGGTGTAGAATAATTTCACCGGTAGTAATAGTTTTGATATTATATTGTATTATGTAAACTATTTCTGGTGTTCAGGGCAGGGTGCACCTTCCTGTCTTCCCCATACATCTCTGGGGTAAGGTAGAATATCAAAAACTTGTGTTTGTATAATCAGTAACATTATAATATCTGTGATCTGGCATACTTAAAATTATCAACAACTTAGAGCATAAGTTCACAGAATTGGCCACTCTTTTTACCATGAGATTTTGTTTTACGTTAGCTGAGATGGTATCAGCAACTGCGGCCTAATAAAGACCATCTCAAGAACGCTATATACATATATTTTTTCATACTTGATCGCCTTTTCTGCATTAGTGAGACAGCACCAGGAACAAATGGGGAAAGGCTACATCTGCTCACAACCATTCTCTAGCTGAAACTACTGTTTCCTATCCACAATTAGGCCCCACAGATCTTTCCATGGTTTACCCTGGATGCCAGAGCTTACCACCATTCTTGCTGTCTGAATGCATGGCAGTAAAGCTGTGTTTTCCTCAGTTATCTCTGTGATGTTTCATAAATTTTGCCCTTATGATGGCATGCAAAATGCACATGAATGATAGTGATAGGTGTAGTGTTGCAAAGGGGAATCGTATTTACACTTACCAATATGCATAAAGTGGAAATATTAAAAAATTAGATAAGTGTACATCTGTGTTCACATGAGTGACTGTTATGGTGTTTGTAACATTGACTATATATGATATCAAGAGGCAGCATGAAAAGTTACAAAAATTGAACACAAAGTAAATCTAATGAGGGAATTGCTAATTATAAATCAGTCTATGAATCCAGACTGGTTGACCTAGACATGATTTTGTATGAATGTTTTACCTATACATTAAGTGTTGCTGGACTCCACCTACTTATGGTTACAGTGTGAGTAAAAAGTTGCCTTTATCAAGGCTGTATCAATTTTGTCAAAGAACTTCTCATGCCAAAAGACCCTGTCTTTTCCCTGCTACTGATTGTAGTGCAGCCTTGTAGCTGTAGGTGTCCCTAGAGAATGGATCCTTGTGTTTTATGATAATGACAATAATTACCTTTATCTTAGTCTACTTAATAATTTGTGAGAGTTTGAATAATGAAGAATTTTTGGTAAGTACAACACAATGATTTCAGTCAATGTTTTATCAAATGTTTTGTATTTATTTACCTATAAACAAATAGTGTTCAGAATCTGCATTCGGTGTGCAACTCACTCATTTAATGTAAAATATATTCAGACCACAGCTTATGACCGATATTTCTAAAATCTGATCATTGCTTTGACCTTAGGATTATGGATTTTTGATATTCTACCTGTACTGTTGGATGAATCTGGTGCATACTAAGACCACAGTATTAGAGTTAAGAGTGTACTGAACTTCTGAATTACACCACTGGAGGGACTTCAGGTGACCAAGCCCATGGCTAATCGCACCACTACAGGGATTTGAGATGTTTCAGGATAACAATGTTTCAGGGTTTGGTTTGCATTTAGGAGCACAACTTTAGAAGGATTTCTTCTGCCTTAGACCTAAAGCACTGTAGTGGTTTAGTGTCCTTGGTCTACACAACTAGGATTTAGTGTGAACTAGGATCACACCTTTAGAAAGGTTTTGTGTGCTGTTGGAATATTCTACTAAAGGAGATTGATGTGCTCTAGAACATATGATTAAAGGGGTCTTGTTGTGTCCAAAGAACACATCATTAGAGAGGTTTGATTTGTCTTAGGAACATACCATTAGAGGGCTGTCATATGTCATGGGAACACACAAGTAGATGGGTTTCATATGTCGTGGGAGTACATCACAAGAGGGTTTTGATGTATCCCAAAAAAACACATAGAAAGAGCATACTACTAGAGGGATTTGGTTTGTTTGGGGCTCACTCTAATATTGAGATTCATTTTTTAGGCTTATACTAATCTTTTATCTTTTAAGTAGCCAAAGAACACATCATTAATTGGGTTATCTCAAAGCTCAGCAATTGCCGAGTGCTTTTTTTCCTAATGTAACAAAACTGTGGGTTTTTATTGTCTCTTTATTTCTATCTGTTATGTTTGTTAGGTTAGCTAAAGTTCTAATTTAACATATTAATATAAGGCTCCTTAGCTACCTCACCAGTCACCTCTGTCACCCAGCCTTGCCTTGGCTTGCTGGACCAAACTGTAAGTGGTCTGATGTAATGTGATTATCTGAACTTGAAGGGTGCTCATTATACCTGAAATAGTTAGTCCAGTCTAACTTACTTTAACCTTACAGAAAAAAGAAAAAGCCATTAATTTGATCTGATCTAATACATCTTGCCTGTCTAAACCTCTGCAAACAAGACTTGCTGATATGACCTGATAATCTGACAGTGAAACCTTATCCTAGTAGACCTAATTTGATGTAATCCATATTTACCTGATATAAATGATCGTGGTTTAACCTGAATTAACCAGTGATAATCTAGCCTCAGTTGTCCTGATCCCAATTTTTATTTGAACCTAACCCATCCTTTCCTTGCCAGGGACGTTAAACGATCTTGTGTGTCAAAGCCCACGAGTGATAGTGGGAAGTTACCCTGAGGTAAACAACTGTTACTACCGCACAAAAGTCACCCTACAAAGCCAAGACGAGGATGACCTAAATCAAGCTGAGAAATTCCTGAAGTCAGCCATTGGCCAGCAGGTGCAGCAGTTAGTTATGCTTGCATATCTTCTTTTATTTCTATGTATCAATGTATATTTTTATATTTTTTTTTACATTATTTATACTACTTGTAACACTGAGAACCTCTGAGTTCTTTAATTTTGTCATATCTATAGCTTTCACTGTCTTATATATTGTCTAATAACAAACTATTTACTTTTAACCTTAAATGCTTTCTTGAGTACACAGCTTTCACACATACTGTCTTTATTTCCTTGCATTGACAAACATCCTGTATGCGCTCATAATTATTCACAAAGACTCACCTTTAACATACTACTCCCTTATTCCTCTGTATCAATTTTCCTCGCACACACTTTATGGGCCCATCATACATACACTCTCTCTTTGCCTTACAAGGATATATCTTTCTTACTCACTGCTTTACAGTCTTATAGTGACTGACATGGCACAGACAAAAACATAACCCAGTCAAAGGCCTTCTTTGGGGAAATGTAAAAATCAATCAGGGCTCTGCAGGAACAAGTAACACTTGCCGGCAGAAAGAGAATACTGTATCATGAACTTTGTTTAGACTTTTGACATGATAGTTTAGTTGTGATGGTAGTGTAGTGTAGTTAAATTGTTTGTGTAGTGTATTGATAGTGATATTATTTGGTACATCTTCATGTAGTTGGACTGTATATGTAATTATTTATTTGTATTAGTACAGTACAGGGATAAAGCATCATCTACAAACATAGTCAGGTAAGAGACCAGATCAAAAGGTTATTCTTTCACACATAGTTAACCAAGAAGAGCACTGGTTCTAAGACCAAGCCCTGTGGCACACGGATCGTGACCTCAGCTCATTTTGAGAATACTCCTTTAACATGTGTCTCAATCTCTCATTTTGAGAATACTCCTTTAACATGTGTCTCAATCTCTGGTGCAGTCCAAATACAAAACATCCACCCAGTCTTTCCTTTTGTCTAAGACAGAGCTGACTCTCCTTTAGAAATCTAAGAAGAGTGTTACACATTTCTTCTCTATAGAGACTCATCCATTTGCATTATAATTATCTTTTCTTAAATGTATCAGACCTCACTTGTCAATAAGACCAGTTTATAGTTCAGTGCCTCTTCCTGGTCTCCTATCTTATAAACAGGTATGACATTTGCCCTTTTCAATTCCTTTGGCACTATGTCTCTCTCCAGTGACATCTAGAAGAGTATTTCAAGAGGTTTATCTGGCATATCTGCACACATCTTCAGCATACATGGTGAAATTTCATCAGGACCGTGAGCCTTGTATGTGTCAAGACCTTGAAGTATTTTGTTGCTGTAATGTGCTTTTTAGATACCTTGATATTTTCTAAAATCTTCTCCCCATTCCTTCTCTCTCTAGTGTTAGGGCTTTCATGTCTTCCACTGTGAATACACTCTTGAACTTGTTACTCAGTTCCTCACATATCCTTACTTCATCCTCAACAAATCTACCCTCTGAATCACTTAGCCTGACTGATTCCTAATGAATTTATGAAAAAGTTTTGAATTTTCATCTGCCTTGTCCAAAATATTCTCTTTAAATTTTTTTTGTTCCTCCTTTTTCTGTTATATTTGTTCTTTGCTGTCTTATACCTTGCAAATGCTGGCTGGCTGGAGTGCCATTTATACTTCTGCCACTGGACATTTCTGAGCTTCTTAGCTTAATGACATCTTTTACAAAGTGACAAAGTGAAATTGCTCCTGTGTTTGCTTCTTTTGTTGTTGTAGTGAAAGTTGATGGGACAGCCCATGTTTGTAAGGTAAATTCACATTGTTTGTGTTACGTAGCTCCAGTGTTTGATTATTCCTGCTGCTTACTTACATGGAGTGTAGTACTTTGTTTTTGTGAAATGGTAACAGAATGTTGTAATCGTACTGTTCGTTGGATGTGACTACATTGTTTGTTTAATGTAGCTTGTGTGTAAGGAAGAAGTTTGTGTGATGTCACAGGTGTTCGTCAGGTGTAACAGCATTACTCTGATGTAGTCCCAGTGCTGTTTTTGTGCAGTGATAATATCAGGCATTCATGTGACAGGTGATTGTGGACTATGATGTCAATAGCAACAGCAAGGCAGGTCAACGGATCTATGACATTGTTGAGTTGCGCGGGGAGCCCCATCTCACAGGCCCTGTCACAGAAGCTATCAAGGTAAGAAACCACTAATTTTTTCAACATCTCAGGTAATTTATCATTTCAGAATTTGTAAGGTGAGAGAGAGGATATATATATATATATATATATATATATATATATATATATATATATATATATATATATATATATATATA
>JAYMFT010022512.1:0-16359 GCA_038088735.1 Panulirus argus
GTGAGAGGGAGGGCTCAGGTGACAGTGTATTGGTCCCTCCCAATACCCCAGCTAACTTAAGGATTATCCCATCCCCTAGGAGCAACCCATTAGGTAGTAGGTTCTTGACAACAGCTGCCCAGGGTGGTACTACCGTCCTGACTGAGGAGCGTGGTAGCCCAAATCCAATAAACCGTTATCTATTATTCAAATAATTAATCTATTCATTTATCTAACTATTTATTATGAGGGGCTCAATACACTGATCCTTAAAACTCTCAAACAAAACCACCAGGACCTCGCCATCATCACCTGTCATCCTAGAACCCATTCTATTTGAGGTCCGTGGCCTGCAGACCGTTCTTATCACCTCATGGTTTGAGATTCGTGGCCTAAAGACCGTTCTATCGCCCCTCAGCCTCGTGGTCTAAGGTCCGTGGACTGCAGACCATTCTGTTGTTTTCTAGTCAACATGGCGGCGTGTTAGTAATGGCGGGCCCGGTAGCATTTTCATCTCTTACCAAACACCAAACAAAAACATAGAGGGATTCCTTGGCAGAGGATTAACAAGTGACAAGACGCCAAAAATATGCTCAAATTAACAGATATTACTGACAGCTTGTTGCACAGAAAAACTGACCAATTCTATTCTAACAAATGAAAACATAGAAACATTATATGTATACCTCAATACATAAAAGACCTCTTTACTATCAACTCCAAAGCTATATACGTATGTGGAATAGCTCAAGGAAAGCGTCAATTTCAACTCAATAGTTACACATATCTTAAGATCAGGCATCGTTTTCTTTGATTTTCCCTGAGAGAAAATGGTTATATTCTAAGGCTAACTTGTTAATTTTGTTTAAACCACTAACATGTCGGAAAGCCACATGATGATACGCTGGTAATTTTTTAAGCAGTTGAAATAAATGGTTATCAGTAACCCACATAAATTCTGCATCGTTTCTACATTCACAATTTTTTTAAAATCAGAAGGCAATACATCCAAAATGGAATAACGAATTATTTATAATTCACCTGAGGAAGGCCTCTGACAGAATGTATCAGCATAAAACGTGCCATTTAACACAGTTCAAATACTAATCAAAATAACTATGAAAAACAAAGTTAGCTAATTACGTTCCTTTCACGAAAGGAATGTTGGAATGTCCTTAAACTACAGGTATATCACTGGAATCACTGTTTCTAATTCTTACCGGACACGTACTGAGCACCATGGGTTATTAACATATCAATAACAGAAAACAATGAAGTGTTTGCATTATTCTCTAATTGAAATACTAGAGTTTAAGGAGAGACTACTAGTCTACATGCCGGAAATTCTCATAACAAAGCTTCCCATGTGATTAGCATTCATACTAATAATAAATAAGCGAACATCACTCAAAAGTTAACATAATCTAACCCGCCGTAGCTACAAAAAATGTGCCTTAATTTTCACTGCTAAAGAAAACTTATTACCTCTCCCTCAAGTCTGACCAAAAACTGATCTCGGAATACGTCATTTGTTTATGACAGTTACCACATCTTCCTATGACTTTATCTGATCTCTAACTTCATATACCATGCACTCACTAATCGAGCTGACTCCCAGCCTTACTCAGCAACACTCTTACCCTCGACTTTACTCCCCATCCTAACGATTCAACACTCCCTTCTCTCAGACTTTCATACCCTCTCATATACCCACCATATACTTACCAATCACTCACAGCAACACTCACCTATACATCCACTTTCATCATCGCTCCTTCTGCCCGCCCTCACAGCTATATTTTTCAGTACTAATACCTTTAAATTCATAACCATTACATCTAGGTTTATACAAGTCATACTGTAGTAGTAATCTTTAAGTATAGTAAATGATGCCCTTTGGTTGAAAAACATTTTGCTAGACTTACAACAAATGTAGGCCTATTTCATTTTCTTACACTTTTCTGAAAATGAGTGGCACATTAGGTATATTTATATCATTCTAAGATACTAGAGGCAGAATCATGAGGAAAAGAAATTAATCAAAGTATTCACAAATATTTTCAGCACATGTTTGACCCAGTCTAAAACATATTCAACATCTTGATTCCCTCAAAATGAGAAGTATAGATCTTCAGGGAAAAAGTCAAACTGCAAACAACAGAGACTATGCCTTAAGTACCGCAGCTAAGCTCAAGAGAAAGGCTACAGTCACAGAAGCTGCCCATACTAAAACAGGCACAAGAAAAAGATATGATCATAACTCTCAAGTTTCTAAAGTTATGTGACATTGCCTTTGATGAGCAGTTCTTTGAAGTGAGTGGGAACAGATCAACTAAAAGTAAGGTGAAAATGAGCAAGAGATGAGTCAGAAAAGATGTGATGTGATGCTTCTAAAGTCATATAGACTGGTGAATGGATGGAGCAAGTCAGGCAATGGTGAATGCACATGCATTTTAAAAGTACTACATGACAGAAAAGAAAGTTTAACAGGTGGGCTCCTCAGAAGTGTTAAACTCTCATCCTGTTTGCATATATAAGAAAGGTCAAACATAAACACACACAAAGGCTACTACACAAATTGGTACATATATGATCGCATATGAGGATAACTGACCGATACATACACTGTAAACAGCTAAACTCAGAGGGAGAAAAGAACAAATGTAAGAGATGCCTTTTAAATTTGACTGAAATAAAATCCAACATCCCTCACAGCCTAGTGTCAAGACTTCATATTTCTGATGTATAAAACAAGTTGTGTGAAGGATATGTCTCATATCTGAATACATTTGCAGAAAATGTCAAATATATGAAAATAAAATCTTTTCCTTCTTCTTGGATATACGCACTGGTACATCACATCCCAATAAAGGAGGGACTATTCTAGCTCTTTCAACTATAGTCCTATTGCTTCGACTTTTACTATTCTTGAAGTTTCTGAATCCTTCCTAAACTCCCATATCATCAAACCTCTTAAATCTCAGTCTTCTCTCTAATAATCAGTACAGCTTCGGGTGAAGAAAATCTGCTTGTGATATCCTTTTCTACCTTACATTTGTCTGGTTATCATCAAAGAAAAATGTTTGAGAATCCTTTGAAGTTACCTTTGATATAGCAAAAGCTTTCCATAGAGCATGATATCAAGGCTCATCTCTAAGCTCCCCTTTTTCAGCCACCCTCACTCTCTTTGTTCTTGCACATCTAGATTCCTCTCTGGTCAATCTACCTGTTTAGCTGCTGAAAGTTCAACCTCTCCTTTTTTCCCTTTCAACAGCATGCGTCTCCTAGACTCCCCTTCCTTTTGATCATCAATTTCCTTTCATCAACAAATAAACAATAAAACAAATATCCTGATGACTCAACAAAGCATTCCTACAACTTCCTTGAAAACTGCACTATCCTCTCCTGCTCAATTTGCATCCTCTACAAACTCAGACTTGGACAGGATATCTCAATAAGCTAGAGAGGACCTGGTTAAGTTTAATGCCTCCCAAACCCAATGTCTGCCTATCTTTCTCAATAAGAACTCTGTAATCCTACCAGTTAACACAATAAACATACAGTGTCCATAAAAAAACTTTGTCCACCTCCCCATGAATTTTCAAAAGGACGTCACAGTTACATCTTATCACTCTGCCATGTTCCCTTGATTACCATCTGCAGATGTCTGGGCTTGAAAATGGCAAGGTTTCTGAAGTATTCTAGATCCATGTATTGACTCTATAGAGTCTTGGTATCCTGAATGAGGCAAGGCACTGATGAGGTATTGCAGAAACCACCAGATTTTGCATTCTGAATGCCCAGCACTCCTAGAAATCTCATGTGCACCCACATTTTCTTGCCTCTAAGCAAGATTTTGGGCTTTCTCCACCCTCAAAAGGTAAGGGCCACCCATCTTGAAGCACAGGTAGTAAAAATACAGTGACCAAAAGCAAAATTCCCCCAAAAAAAGTGGCAGCCTAGAAAAGTAGAGAAAGAATGCTGTTCCCTCATGATAGCCTGAAGCACACTGATGCAGCTTGCTAGTGTTCAAACCATTAAAAACACATAGTCTCAGCCACCAGACATACAATACTTTCATCCTGAGAGCATCATATGCTTGCATTGACAATAAACCTTAACCATGTATTGCCTTGAAGATATATGAGGGGACACATTTTTTTTTTTTTTTTTTAATGCAAATTCTGTACATTGCATCACTTTAACATCTAATATTCTAAACTCTCTTTGAAAACTCACATTACACAAATGGTTAAGTCTTTCTCTAAGAGACAGTGAGTCCTGTTCAGATGCTGTATATCTTTCTCTCATGAACAGTTGCTCTGTTTATACAAAGGACTGGTCCACTCTTGTATGAAGTACTACCCTTACATCTGGGTAGGCTCTACACATAATTACCGGAGAGAGTTGAGTCTAAATCAGACTGACCACATAACTTGACCCACTTGCCCTACACCACAATGTTGGCTCACTTTACCCTCTCCCATAAACATTAATGCAGTTGCTCACAAGAGCTGGTTACTTGAGTGCCCCCACCCCCTTCAAATTCTGTCACATAATTACTCTGTTGCTACTGGAAACTTAAGTGTAGGATGCTCTGACATTTGTTTCTTTCCCTACACCTCAAGGCTTTGGTACTGCTCATTCCATTATGTCTTTCCTAACAACTATGACCTGGCCACTAAAGGGAGATTTTCCATTTCCAGTGAAATTCTCGAGACTTCTTCCTCTTTTCTTATTTCTCCCTTTCATTAACCCTCTTCACATTTCAATTAATGCCTGGTCTCAGTGTGGACTTTTGCATGTGACCGAAGTCTCCACCAAGAAAAAATACAAATACTTAAAAGGCTACTTGATGGTATAAATCATTAAATTTAGAGATGGGGCTCCATGAGTGTAAAACTCTCTATCCTGACCTTATCTCACTTCACCTTCCTGCCCAAAGAACCATTTCAGTCATGTTCCCACAGCACTCAAGAAGTCAGCCATATCCGACAAGCTGGACTACAGTTAAAAGGTGTGGTGGTCTTGTGTATGTGTCTTTATGGGGTTAGCACATGACAAGTGAAGAGTTCAGTGTCTTCAGAGTGGGAAGTTGCATCCTAAGCATGACAGCTCTTGTGATATGTTGAAATGGTGTTTGTAGAGTTGGATAGATGGTTAGTATCCTGAATGCAAATGAGAAACAGGAACTCATAACTATCTGGAGAGTGTAGTTTAAGACAGGTGTATATCTAGCTGGGTGGTGCTAAAGACTGAGCTGCACAAATACATAATTACATGATTAAATTGAAAACAAATAAGAGTAAAGTGATAAGGATAGTAAAGGCTGAAAACAGACTGAACTCTGAATCAGAATACACATTGGGCACAGAGTCACATATCATGCCTGACTTATCCCCAAGCATCGTATCAGAAGCTGTGTGGGAGCCAACATTTTTTGGACATCATCAAAATCACCATCAACCACTATGGTAAAGAGATGTTCAAGATAATATGTGCAATATATATCAAACCCAACATAATATATGCATCAGCTGTTTTGTCTCTGCATGAAGAAATGCACAAAAATGTTAAAAGAAGGTCCAACAATGCATCAAAAAAATAATGAATAACTGAAATCAAGTAAAATTTAGCTACAGAGAGAAGCCCTTAAATTAAGTAAATTATAGGAAAGGAAACCAAAAGGTATATCATAACCAAAAAGTTTCTAACATAGTAATATCAATTTTGAACAGTTCTGCTATTAAAAAAGGAACAACTAAGCATCACAAAAAGATACTGATCTGTTTTAATAACAGGATCATGAACATACAAAGCAAGCTACAAAAGATACAGCATATGTTATGAGCACTGGCAAATTCTGTAGTTTCTTCACAAAATTATGATGATACGATATAGGGCACAACAAATGTAAAACTATCCACAATCCATCAAAAACATAATGCAGAAAAACCTCATCCATAACTAATCATAAATAAGATGAAGAAAAACCACATAAACACCATTCTATACCAAAATAACATTTGTAGAAAAAAATGAACACTTCACTGTTCAATTTTCCTCATTGACTTTTCAGTCCACACTAAAATCAGACATCAAAATAAAGCCTTATACCCCTAAATTATTAACTTCATGTCAGGGAAATCATCAGCATATGCCTTCTGACATTGCAACAATAAATTGGCTGTGTTTATTTCATGCTGTCAGTTTAATATGACCTCCAAAGTTACAGTTACAAATCTCACTTAACCCAAAGCAATAATGAAATGCATCAAGGACTCTTCTCTACTAATGATAATCCTTAACCATATCAAAACTAATGCTATCAATCAAATCTAGAATTATGGACCCAGTACAGGAAAGTTTATCAATGTAAAGAACATATTTGTTAATAAGTAAATTGAAAAAATCAATTAACAGATCAATACAGGAAAGCATTACTATTATTACCACTAATCAACTTCAGGACCCCTTCTCTGGGGGTTCTGGCAGCTTCACACCTGCATTACAATCAGTGGCAGGGAAGGGATGGACTCCTTTGAAAAGAGAAGTTCAAAGAGATTACACTAAGACAAAACAATCTCACTGAAGTTTATAAGTTTCACTTGCAGTATAACCACATGCAGACGGAGCCTCGTAACACCTGCAAAAGCATTCATGTACATCAGCTACTTCCTGAAGAAAACCTTTCAATACTGGAGAGGGAAAAGACCTATAAGAACTGCATATAACTGCTCTTTTTCTTTGAATCAAATGAAAAGTCAGAATTTCATACATTTTTCAAGACTTTCCTCCTGCAAATTTCCTCACAGAATGGAAGAAAGAATACTACCAACTTATCTCCTACTGGTTTTAAAAGGCAATTAAGACAGACAGGAGCAGAGGGGTTAGAAATCCTTCCCTCTAATATCATTACTTTCCAAAAGTAGGTACAAATGACAGAACTAAGGGAGGCTTTTTCCTCAAAGATGGGAAACATGAAACAGGTTAAAAAAAAATTGTGGTACAATATAATAAGCTGCTGTAAACCTATTTACATAAAGAATGTCTTCCATGGTGTGTATTTAGTAAATTTTCTCTTAAGGGTACATAAATTGTAGATGATGCCAACTTATATATTGTTGCACCTCATAATTTCACTACACAGAGTATGGATAAAACTACAGGCTTGTTTTGACTTTGAAGCTTCACAAATACACCAAAACTAATATAATGGAATCACACATTCAGAAACAAGAAATATGGCTGAGAACCAGAAAATATTTCATGAACTCCTTTCAATGACCTACACATGCCTCATGTATCTTAACCCTGATAAGGATGTCTATTTCTGCAATGGATTTGTTTCTTTCATCACATGATGTCTCATCACAAATTTGTAAATCTAACATGAATATCATCATATAAGTCTGTCTTTATCTCACATTTATATAACTTGACAACTGATTATGTTTTAACACATATAGATATTTCAAACAATCTAGTACTAACTCAGGCATCAGCTGCTGGAGGTCAATTGAAAGGCTGTTATGCACATCAGAAACTGGTTTCATACAACAAATTTCATCTGTAACATTGTTTTCATTCACCTACACTGCTTTTGCTCCCCTTTTTGATTAATCTGATAACTGAGTGATTTTCAATCTTCAAAGGGACATTTGAGTATTTCATAAGGTGTAAGTATTTAGAGTTGGAAAACTGGGTTAAATTCAGAAACACAAATATCAGTGGAAAAGGAGCTGAAAACAGGCATAAGTTTCCTTTTGTTGAAAGAATTCTGGTTTATACTACAATCCCTGCAGAGGCCTTGAAAGACTACATCCCTAAAAACATATCCATTCTCTAGCTGTCAGGTATAATGTACTGAAACCAAACCAGAGCTTTCCATCCAAAGCCAAGCCCCAAAGAGTTTTCTATTGTTTATTTAGTATATGCTCTGGCTGCTCAAAATGTTTTGCCCCATACAACACATTAATCCATATCATCTCATTTCATGCATGCCTGAATGTTCATGGCTAGCTTAACTTCATCCTTGCATCTCCCAATATGGCTTCCTCCTTCTCTTTCTTCCCTCCAATTCTAACAAAAGGATTCTTTTCGTCTTTGTTCAACATGCTCATTGTCTCCATATGTCTGAATCATTTCAGCACACCATGGTCAGCTCTCTCAATCAGACAGATCTTACTACCACGCCTCTCTCTTACAGTGTCATTTCATACAATTCTATAAACAAGTAATATCGATCACTATCCCTGGGGATATGGGGCAAAGATTATTACCCAAGCAAGTCCTGCAATGTCACAGAAGAGGATAACAACAGTGAGAACTGGGGCTGGAAATTCTCCCCTCTTGTAATATTACTTTCTAAAAGAAGAAACAAAGTGAGCAGCCAAGAGAGGATTTCTCTTTAAAGGCTTAGTGGACTATTCTTGACACTACCTTGCTAAGGCAAGAAAGAGTGAACAGTTATGAAAAAAGATGTAAAATAAATTAATATTATCATCATGAGGTGCTAAATCTCTAGGTAGAGAAATAATGGCAGGTATAACAAAATCATCGCCACTGCTGCTCTCATTCAAGACAAAATGGCAACTTCTTAAGCCAGTGCATGATACTGTATTAATCACAAGTTTGCATAGCCAGTAACAGAAATAACAGTCACTGCTGAAAGAGGACCAATGTTGAGGTCATTATTCTTAAAAATAAATCAGGATCTTGAAAAAACAATATATGGATAAAGTGCACTAAGTTCCATATATCAGTACACTTTTAATTCTTAATCAAGTATCATCTTACTCATTACAGACAATAGAAATTATAACATGGCCCCAAATATACTGTTATTCTACAAGAAAAACTAAAAAATCACCAAGAAACCACATCCAATATGAGTAAGATGACAATAAGAGGAAATCATACATGAATGCACTGCAACCAGATGAGAAAAGGTCACCACCATTACATAAGAAATGTAAACTAATCTTTAACGGAACCTGTACATATGCATTACTATACGTTATGACGAAAATAACTTTGGTTTCAGCTAGATGAGTAGTGTATACATATTGTGTTACAAAATAAACTGTTCAGGGATAGGATGGGGAGGGAGATACATGTGAGGACTTGAAGAGAGAAGCAGGTCTACAGGATGCTGGGTAAAAGGGGCCTAAGTGGTGAGACAGTTGATGTTTGTAGATGACATAGCTCTCATGGTAGACTTGAGAGAGAAACTTCAGAAGGTGGTGTCTGAGTTTGTAAGAGGGAGTGAAAGGAGGAAGTTGAGAGTTAATGTAAATAAGGTACTATAATCCAACAGGGTGGAGGACAGGATGGCATGAGTCTAATTTGATTCTGGAAAAGGAGGAAGTGCTTTAAATACTTAGCAGTGGACATGGAAGTGGAAGGAGATATGAAAGCTGAAGAAAGTCATAGGATTGGAGAGGAGGCAAAGGCCCTGGGTGCACTGAAAGATGTAGGAAAGGAGAAGTCATTGTCAGTTAGGGTAAAGATGGATAAGGTTGAAGGTTATGTAGTCCCTGTAGCATTGCAGGGATGCAGGTCTTGGGCTTTGAATGCAAAAGAAAGGAAGATCCTGGATGTGTCAGAAATGAAAAGCCCTAGGACAATGCGTGGCATAAGAAGGGTTGATCACCTAAGGAATGACAATGTAAGACTGAGGTGAAAGGAAGTCTAGTCAAATTAAAAGAGCTGACCAGGATGTGCTGAAATGGTTGGAACATTTGTGGAGACACTGAGCAACAAAAGACAATGAAGATGTAAATATCAAAAGTGATGACAGCAAGAAAAGGTAAGACCAAAAAGGAGACAGAAGGATTGAGTGAAGGACTTAGAGGTGCAACTGAACACTCAGATGAGTGAGAGGCATGCATGTGATACAGTAAACTAAAGCACTGTGGTACATGGGGGATACTGTGCTTGCTATCAGTGGGCTGAAAACCTCACACTGCACCACCACTCCCAAAGAACTTACACTCCTTATTCCTCACAGAAAGCACACAGCATACTTATCACACATATACATACTACCACCTTTCAGTTACGACTCCCCCACCACTCAAATAATATATACCTCTAATTACACCAAGTGTTATAAAGCACTAGGCAGACTTACAAACTATGCATTTTACTACCAGAAGCAAAGAATCACAGTACCTGCCACCCACTGCGAAGTCTGTAATGGCATAAAAGTAGGACTTGAGTACTTTGGGGTCACCAAACACCTCATCTCTGAAGGTGTTGAGACGGTCGAGGATGATTCGAATGTCAGTCGCCGTTACCCATTCCTGCAGAACACATTTATGAGTCTAACAAAAATGGTGGCCTCAACACATACCTACTAATTCACATGTTGTCTAACAGTTTGCTGAGAAACATTACAGTACTTCTGACTATGGAATATAATCAAGTCCTTAACAGTGAAATCCCATCAAATCATTATACATCTTCATTAAAGCTCTCATCTCTGAAACATTATGTATCAAAATGACAAAAATGAAAACCATTTAACACAAAATGTTCTGTCACTCTCTTTACTGAATACAGAATAAATTTTTCAAACTTTAATAAGTCATAACATTGCTTTCTAATAAATCAGTTGTCAACAAGAGCCCAAATATGAAATAAAAATAGAGGAAAAGTTGCTGTGAATGGACTAACCTGGAGCTCAGGACTATTTTCAAAGTTGTAAGCTGAGGGTCTGCCCTCCAGGGTTGAGAAAGCTACATTGCCACCAGTGAGTGGGGAGATGTCGGAGAATTCAGAAGTACATAAGGCTCGTGTCTCATCATCACGCCGCACATAAGTTGAGTCAGGGATGCCATAAGTATCCCGGCAGGTTGCACTACAGAAAAATGCAGAAGGTAAAGCCATACAACCTTATCACTGTCTTAAAATCATCTTATATATCATTACAACACACCTGAAACTTCAAGCGTAATACCAACAGACAATATTAACTACCGTACATTATGCAAATCTGAATCTTATTTTCACCACACCCATCATCTCATATTCATTTCTCATACCCAAATTGTATGCTATAAAATCTGACACAATTCTAAACTCTTGGAGCTACCTGCTTAAAAACATAAATTCCTAAGC
The DNA here is from genome assembly GCA_038088735.1 of Panulirus argus. NCBI lineage: Eukaryota > Metazoa > Arthropoda > Malacostraca > Decapoda > Palinuridae > Panulirus > Panulirus argus. The sequence continues at coordinate 11,104 of JAYMFT010022512.1, forward strand.
TACAACAACTATGAAGGTAGGTAGGTTAGCACTGTCCTTCCCCACATATTAGCATTCTTGAAATGAGGAATATAGAGAATCTTCCACTGCTCACTTCAATATTCCCTTCCAGCTGCACTGACTGGCCAACTGACCTGTAGTATTGGTAGGGCTTCCACTCCTGATCCCTGTGGGTGCGCTTGAAAATGGCAAAGGACTCTGGTCGGGGCGAGTGGAAGAACAGTCGCACATAGGTGATGTCAAAGGCTTTATCTGCAAAGATGAAGAAATATTTCATGTACCATTGTTTTTTGCACTGCAGAGTATGGGTCTCAACTGCTCCTTCTTATGTCCATCACTGACAGAGGAAGGCAATTCCGAATAGGAAAGGGTAAGATACTGGATGAATGAGGAAGTAGGATGGGTGGTGGAAAAGAAATGTGTGAAGGAGAGGAGAGGTAGTGGAAGTAAGAAAAATGGGTAGAGGAAGGGAAAGAGTGATAAAAACAGGAAGAAGGGTAACATATTAAGGGGAAGGCAAAGTAGCAGAGATGATGGCCATAAGAGGAACAAGGGAAGAAGAGAGATCAGAAAGAGAGAAAACCCTCTTACATCATTCCAAGACAGTACAAGGCAACTTCCATCACTCTTCAACCCATCTTTCACAAAAAATGGGGCAGTATCACAAAAACTAACAAGCAGCTGCACTAACATCACATTTACTTGTAGTTTTATTTTCATTTATCCATAATTTCCCTTTGAACCTTTGTGTTCCTTCAGCCCAAGGAAGAGCTAATTCCAGATGCAGGAAAATGCTGGAGAGAAAGAATGAGAGGCTATGAAAGTATGAGAAGGCAAGGTGGAAGGAGAAGAGGGAAGATGAACGATGAGAAATGGAACTGATAATGGAAAGTGCTGTGAATGAATGATGGAGTTCTAAAGGCAAACTGTTCTCAGTGAATGAGGGGGTTGGTAATGCGAATTGTTATGAGATGAGGAGTCGATAAAGCGAACTGCAATGTGAGAATGAGAGTTGGTAAAGGGGACTGCTATGAGAGGAAGGGTTGATAAAGCGAACTACTCTGAGTGAATGAGGGAGCTGGTACAGCGAACTGCCCTGAAAGTAGCTGATAAAGCGAAATGCTCTGAGAGAATTAGGGAGTTGGTAAAGAGAATTGCTCTGACAGAAGGAGAGAGATGGTAAACCAAAATGCTTTATGTGAACGACGGATTTATTACAGCAAACTGTTTAAAGTAAATGAGGTGATGAAATGAACTGGTCCAGTGAGACTGAGGAATGATAAGGTGGACTGTTCTAAGAGAATGAAGGAGTTGTTAGGCCAAACTGCTTCAAGTAAATGAGGGGGCTGATGAGGCGAACTGTTCAAGAGAGAATGAGGAAGTTGTTAAAGCGAAGTGCTTGAGTGAAGGGAAGTGATGCGGCCATTTTGTAACGAGGAAGTTGATATATCAAACAGTTCTGCGTGAAGGAAGGAGATAATTCGACGAACTCTGGATTAACTGTTTCAAGAGGGAAAGTGAAAAATGACCATAAACAATTAATTTTTTCGAGCAATATACGATTTAACTTAAAATCTACTAGCAAGGTATAGATATGCCAAGCGAAATAAAAAGCAGTATCGCAGTAAACCAATATTCTTTTTCTACCAAGCGCCAGGACACATAAACATATACAAAATTATTTACACACAGCTGCAGAAAATGCTTACATACACTGCAATGTGAATTTACATGGACAAGGACACAGCAGCAAACAATACGGGCGTAAACTGCCCACGTATATATTTCCGAACAGTCTCCATATCTATGTATATGCGCCTGACACTAGCGTGAACTAAGATATTCACATTCAACAAAGTACCGGGCTCACAGGCTCACAGAGTAATAACTACAGCAAAATCTAACCTTTCGATAATTCAAGCCAAGAAAAGTACTCTGTATAATTCTATAGAAAGTATTACCTCAGTCTATGACGGCACATATGAATCTGAATCCATATTCCTAGTCATAAAAAGACAGATATACTGATGTTCCCTAACGATGTGAGACAGACAGGAAATCAGAATGTTCAAAACACTCAAATTTAAGTACAGACAATCACACGAGTGTCTTCAAATTGATTTTGGAGACTCGCTTCCACTAAGTTAAATTGCTGTTCCTCCAACCAATCTAGTTATTTCAACCTGGCTGATCAACCGGACTTCATTTCTACAAACGAGATCTTGAATTTATTTTTAGCTGATCCCTCTACTGTCCACATATAGGAAGCCGAACAGTCTAAGACAACGCCGGTTTACACAAACTCAAAGTATTAATGGAACCTATCCATTTTGTGGTGATATTTCCTTACGGCTCCCACACCCTCTCTGCTCTCTGCCAAGAATATAATCCAAACGGTTTCACAGTTATTCCCAGTACTTTTAGCGTTTCATACAGCGTGGTATGTGTACGTTCTCTACACATTCTCAACTCTGGAGATTCGACAGTCTTTAAACCTAGCGCTATCACAGAAAAGATCTTGAGTCTTGAGAATATAAGACTTACAAAATGTCATCAAAGATTCTACCTCCGTTTTCAAGAGGGTCTGTGTATCCAGCCAGCCTTGGCCTGGTAATATCAAGAAGCACTGGTTAGCTGTTTTCTTGAGACAGAAGACCGATGTCACTGGACAAAATAATTTCCACAATTTTTACACAACTTCCCTGATGCATAGATATATGTACTCCGTATTACGTATCAGGCTTCATCCCCAACAGCGAAACACTAGAAATTCATGCACAAAAAATTCATATTTGTTGAACAGCATTTTTCTGCAGGAACTCAGTGGGTGACTTCACTGATAGATACTTGATTGCTGTCTCTCACGCTTTTCTCCTACGAGGTATGGTTCCTAAATTACATTCGGAAATAACATCCTACTGGCACGACAGGCATGGAAGACTTTGCAAAATACCACCTCTGAAATCCAAAGGTTCGATATGCATGAAGAAAAGTGCCATCTTAAATATCCGGGGCCCAAGACTTTTCCATACCTTGCCAGCAACCATGAAACAATATGGGATGCACATTAGAGTAATTTAAGAGCATTTGGACAAGTACCTTAAGAATTTAACAGACTAGCATGGCTGTGAAGGTTATATAAGTCTGCTGGCTGCTGCTTCCAACAACTAGGTCGACAAAACGACCCAATCAAACAGCCTGGGCCCAGCCTAGGCTGTAGGGGTGAATACCCCAGAAGACTTCAAGCATTATTCACATTTCATTCCTAATTCTTGTCTCATTTGTAAATGGCGTAATGACCCCTTGGCTTGTTTATAGCCCAAGACAACGGAACACAGAACAACTGAGTTACAATTTGTAACCTGGTGTGAAGAAGTTATAAATCCATCTCCGTAATAAACCAGATGACTTCACTCTCATGTATGGTGCAACACCAAAATTCTAATTCTACTTGTTTCTGCAATGTGTTTTGGTATTAGGTCAGTAGTTTATTTGATTGTGCCTCCAAATGTCGTTGTATACTTTGAGCAGCAGAAAAGCGTATATCCAAAGACCCTTGATCAAACACAGACAAATGTCCATTAAAAAAAGGATCCGAATGCATAAAATAATATAATGTCATACTTTTCACTTTAACAGATAGAATTTTTACATTTCCAATTATTTTAGTTTTCCCCTTGATATGTCTGGCCTCCATGACGACCCATGACTGGAGTCTTGGCCACAGACGGCAGCACATGAAGGCATACAGACAGTACTCTCCCTCCAGGGGCGCAGCTGCTAGGAGCGGCAGCCCCCACGTCATGACACCCACGCACCGTCCACAGCCGCCCATGACTCTACACACACTCAACATCTCCACATCCCCATCCACACGCCTCCCCAAGTCCACACACTGCTCACATGCTCATGCCCACGCGCCACCCAGCGAGCACAACACGCCACCCACACCCAAATACAGACAAGCATAGCGTGCACGCACGCCACCCACATCCAAGCACGCCCACACGCCACCCACGGCATCCTCAACCTTCATTCGGCTGATTGTCCAGCACCCACGTCCTCCCCATCCTCCCACAGTTGACGGGAGCCTAGCACGGCTTGGCTCTGCCTTTTGCTTCATTCTCACATCTGTTTCTTCAGTGCTTTCTTCTTCCACACATTTAGCAAATGACACCTGTTTATCCGAAGGTTTACAGGCTTTTTCTGTCTGTTATCAACAGACATTTGCTCCCTCGGTCTTACTTATCTACTTATCTTCAATCAACATACATTTGTTGCCTGGTAGGCTTACTTGTTATCTTGTATTAGGACATTTACTCCCCGGAAAGTTGAGATGTTAATTCTCAGTTTATCAAAGTTTCGACTGACAAATTATTTCTGCATCACAACAGCATAAATGTCCTGCTCCAGTGGAATACTGTACCCATATTTGCTACCTCTTAAGAGCCAATTATAACTTCAGGGCGAGAAAGATACTGGTGCAGCTTTCTTTCGTAGAAATGAGAAAAAAAATACAGCAAGTAACTGCTCACTTTTTCTGAAGTGCTGAAATAAAACGATTAGAATCTGGGCTCCTATGAATTATGAAATTCACTCTATGAAGACGTAAGACACTACAAGCAAACACGAGTGAAGCGCTTCTTCGGGAGCGCGCCAACACCAACTTGTTTTTAACGGTGTAGAGATTCAGAAATCCCTTACGGAAAACTGTAAAACACAAGAAACAAAAAAAGTATAAATTACCTAACAGAATCGAACACTGTCATAGACTCGAAGGTAGTTAGCTGGTTAATGGGATTTAGGCCTATCAACTGCCAGGGTCATTTAAGGCTAATCAACTGAAAAAATTTACACTTCAGGTGTTGATGATAATTCCAAGACCATATATAACCTTACTATATATATATATATATATATATATATATATATATATATATATATATATGAACCATCGAGAGAACGATGTAAAACACCTCGGAGCAATAAATAATGTATGATGACCTTACCTTAACAGGACCCAACAGAACAATTCAGTCATCCCTTCCAAAAAGGTGGTAGAAGGCTGAATTTTACTGGACCTTTCAGAAAAAGAATGGTAAAATCGTGGTGTATTGACTCCCGTGGTGTAGCGGTTAGCGTTCCTGGCCGTGACGCATTCACGGGCAGCCCAGGGTCGAGCGCATAGGTTCGAATCCTGGTTACGGCAGTCAACCCATCTGTTCATCCACCCTTAGGGGTTGGTCGATAAAATGA
>JAYMFT010022523.1:0-16359 GCA_038088735.1 Panulirus argus
TCTTGGTTACATCCACACACATTCAGACACCCCAATCTGAGCCTTCAAGGAGGATGAGCACTCCCTGCCTGGCTCCTCCTTGTGTTTCCCTTTTTAGAAATTGAAAATACAAGAAGGGGAGGGTTTCCAGCCTCCTGCTCCCACCCCTTATAGTTGCCTTCTATGACACGCAGGGAATACGGGGGAAGTCATGGACAAAAGTCCATATCAAGGACAGGCCCTAAATGAAATGTAGAGAGAATTGTGAAGGGAGAAAAATGACTGAGAACGTATTTACGAATTTTTGAGAAAGTAAAAAACCTGTCTCTTGAAATGAGCCAGGTCATGGTTATTGGGAAAGACATGAAAAGGTAGAGTTCCAAAGCTTTGACATGTAGGGAAAGAAGCATTTATCAAAATGGCACACCCTTGAGTTGCTGATGGCCACACATTAATCATGTGACACAGCAGCTTGCTGAGTATTCCGTGGTCTAACTAGTGGTGGGGACACCCAAGCAGCCAGCTCTTGGAAGCAAAAGCAAAAGTAATACCTTTAGAAGAGTGAAAGTGAACCAACATTGCTATGTAAGGCAAGGGGGTCAGGTTTGGAAGTTAGCCTGGGAGAATTTATAAGTCGGGTTGCTTTTGACTCAACTCTGTCAAGTAAGGAAACAGAGCTAGAACCACCTCAAATGTTGGAGCAGTTCTCCATACAAGGACGAATCAATCCCATGTATAAACGGAGCAATTGTTCAGAAGAAAAAAATTTACATCATCTAAACATGACATCCAGTTTCTTAGAGGAAGACTTACCTATTCTCATAATGTGGAGTGTCCAAGAAGATTGTTGTTACAGTAATACCAAGTACATTCATTGAGTCAAGAGGTGGAATTACAGAACTGTCGAAGGAGATACGAGAGTTGTGAGGAGTTTTTGATAGAGAGATAGGTAGAAATTGGGTCTTGGAGTCATTAAACTTAACTAGATTTTGTGTACCCTACTGAGATATACTGTCCAAGTCTTAGTTTATTGTGGAAGTTGTGTCAAGGCAAGATGCAGATCGAGTGAGAGAAGAGGGAGCAGAATTGAAGGATGTGGATGAATGCGGTGTTGAGTCATTAGTGTATTAGTGCATTGGGTTACTTGTGGAAGAGAGAAACTTGTTGAAGAAAAAGAGAAAAAGTGCTGGGGACAGTACAGACCCTTGAGGGACACCACTGCTGATGGAGAAATGAGGGGAAGCTGATCCATCAACAACCACAGAGATAGATTGGCCAGAGAGGAAGCTAGATATCAAAGAGCAAGGTAAGGAAGGGAAGCCAAAAGAGGAGAGTTTAGAGATGAGACCCCAATGCCACACCCAGTCAGAAGCCTTAGATATGTCAAGGGCAACTACATATGATCCTCCAAAATCTTTTAGGGATGATGACCAGACATTAGTAAGATAGGAAAGAATATCACCTGTGGATCTCACCTTACGGAAGCCATACTGGTGATCAGAAAGAATACTTTGATTTTCAAGGTGTTTAAGGATATGGGAGTTGAGGAGGACTCTAACACTTTGGAAATGGTAGAAGTCAAAGCAACAGGAAGATAGTTTGAGGGGTCAGAACAGTCACCCTTCTTAGGGATGATATGTATCAAAGCATGTTTCGAAGGAGATGGAAAGGCTTTGGTTTTTGGACAGTTCAAAAAGAGATTACGGGAAGAGGCATAGGATTAGAAAGAGGAGCATCAGGGGGTGAAGGAACGTTAAAGTCATCCAAGGTGGAGTTACAGGAGAATTGGGAACCAAAGAGAGTTGCTTTGTCTACAGGATTGACAGCTATGGTACTGTCAGAGCGGATAAGTGAAGGGAAGGTAGAGCGACAGAAATTGTTAGGGATGCCCTTAGCTAAAGATCAGAAAGACTAATCAGTGGATGACGAAGAGAGGTTATTGCACTTCCATTTAATAAAGGAACACTTCACCTCAAGTATAATGTGCTTGCAGCGATTACGGGTAGAGATAAAAGCTGAATGGGAGCCAGAAGAAGGAGAGTTTTTCTAAGTCCGATATGCCTGATCCCTTGCCTGAATGGCCTCAGAACAAGAATGGTTGAACCATGGACTGGATGGAGGTCATCTTAGAGGAAGAGGGGATAAATGCTTCCATTCCACAAGAATAACCTCTGCTATGCATATGGCGGAGACAGAAGCATCACCACATAAGAGACAGTAATCTACCCATGGAAAGTCAGAAAAGAAGTTACATAAATTATTCCAGTCAGCCTTGTTGAGGTGTCAGTATTTACGCTAAGAAGGGACTGCTGGAGGGAAAGGTGCCGTTAGAATAGATAGTTTTATGAGAGTGTGATCAGATGATACAACTGGGGGCAGGATTGTGTACTTAGAGCAGGATGGAGTAGAGGAGAAAAACAAATCCAGAATAGTAGCTGAGTGGCCACAAAAGTCAGGAATGCGGGTAGGGTGGGAGATAATTTGCTCTAAATCATTGAGAATAGAGAATGTGAGGGCTTCAATCCCTCCACCATCTGTATGGGAGGAATTCAACCATTCTCTATGATGAATGTTGAAATCCATGAGGAAAAGTATCTTGGCTTGCGGGTGAGAGGATATCACAGTCTCATGGAGAAGTTTAGACAGCCGAAGAAGGATATAAAATTCACAGAATTAGGAGAGCAACAGGCAAAACAGGAAAAGTGTGGAAGTAGGGAGATAGACCTTGAGCCACATAACATCAAAGTATGGGGACACAAGGTCCTTGTGGCATGCAACAGGTGTGTTATGTTGGAATAAGCACAAACACGGCCTTTGAACCAGAATCGTGAGTGGTGGTTATAGTTAGATATGAAAAAGGGACTAGTGAGAAGTAAGATATTAGGAGAGGTACTAGACAGATGGTGTTCAACTGAGGAGAGATTACTAGAGAGACCACGAATGTTGGTATAGCGAATAGATAAAGAGGAAGGTTTAAGAGAGAAGGAAAGGTCATAGAAGGGGCCAGTACTACCATTGCCAGAGCCCACCCTCTCACTGGCAGTACAGTCAGGCTGAAACCCGGAGATTCTTAGCACCCCATGATGCCACGGACTAAGGGCCATAAATTGGATGGACTCTGTTATGGTGATACTTATGTGTGTTTGAGTGGACAGGGATTTGCAAAAGTACGATGTGAAAAAAGTAATAACGAGAGGTCAGTATCTGATAGTTCAAAGGTGGGTATGTTTGAGAGTATAGCAGTCTGTCAATGTTGTATGGATGTGTCTTGAGCCTTAAATGCAAAAGAAAGAAGAGGGTGGATTTGTTTAAAGTGAAATGTCTGTGAACACAATGTGGTTTGAGCCAGGTTACTCATGTAAGGAGTGACAGTATAAAAGAAAAGTGTGGTATTAAATGCAGTCTGATTAAGAAAGCTGACAAGGATGTGCTGAAAAGTTTGGACACATAGAAAAACTGAACAAAGAAAGACTGACTATGAGGATTTGCATACTGAGGCCTGAATATTAAGAAAGGTGAAAAGCATGCTCAGCATAGAATGAACCGAATCAATGACATAAATGGAGGGAAAGTAAAATCCCTTCAATTTACAAAAACAGGGCATATGAAGGTGTCAAGGCAAATTTGTGAATAGTCTGAGGATACTGGTTTCAATTCGATAAACAAGACAGCTAAAGAGTGGGTGTGTGTGAAAGAGGGCATTGTTTGCTTGTTCCTGATGGTAGCTTACTGTGGTGGGAGAACCAATACATCTTGAATATACCATAAACTAGTGCATTTTCAGAAAAAAGAAAAACTTTACAAACAAACACACAATAAACAAAAAACAATATCAAAAATATGGAATTATCAAAAAGTAGCAGTGAGACTAACCCATCAGTACACAGCCTACAGCTGCCACTATAATGTGAGAGCTGATACCGGTACTGTCTCTACGCTAAATATTGGATAAAACTATTTCAATCTTTTATGGTAGCTAAGACAGCACAGGCAACTGATTGCCCTAAACAAGGCCATCTTATACATGTTATACATTTATTGACCAGCCTCAAAGTTAGGATAAATAACTAGACTGGCTGCCAAAGATTAAGAAAAAAGAAGAAAAAAAAGCAATGAAACACATCCTACATCTTAGTAGGTTAGAGTGAGAGTGAAGACAGCACAAGATGACATCAGGCAATGAACAGTAAGTCCATACAGAACCAGTGAGCAAATGAAAATGAATGTGAGTAAATTGTCAGTTCCTATCAACTCACTGCATTTTGATGTCATAGACCTGGGCATATTATTGTAAGGTCAAAAATCCTGTAGACAAGAATTTACCAACCTCATGTATTGTATGAAGGTATAAGGGGGTAAGTGCTCATGTATACACCTTATTTTGGGGAGTAGGTAAACAAGAATGAATACTAAAATCAATTTATGTGTAAGGAGTACTACAAGCCCTTGTATCAAGATTGTAAATCATACCTAATGCACTCATGAAAGTGAGAGTATATAAAACAGTTGCTGCTATTGGTTTATCCTGAGGATTAAGCTTGATGCCTAAACTTTTAGCTATAATGAACCAGAGCCAGAAGGGGAGTCTTCTTGACTGCCGCATATGTCTGTTATTAACTGGAACATCTTGCACCTGGCCCTGCAGTTCTTCTCTGGCAGATACCTGAAACATAATCATTACTTGTGAAATTTTTAGAATAATCCCAAATGAAAGCATCAAAAATTTAAGAATAACAGAGACACAATTTTGATTTCAGTGGACCTTTCCTGAATATATATGCGGGTAAGATGAGGGTATCATAGTTGACCCCTCTTATCTAAATTTAGTTTTTGGACTAAAAATAATCATGTAAATTAGAAATGCTGACATTTGCAAATGAAAGCACTATATCTCACTCTATATACACCTAAAATAAAGTTATGCCAAGGCATGAGTATCAATCAATATCTTGTTGATAATGATGTCTTGGCACAAAGTGATAAGGCATATAAAGTCAAGAGACAGTACGTGAAGGTGAACATGATGGTGACTGAAATGAACATAATGATGAGTGAAAACGAACATCACTCATCTCCACTAAATTTATGCATCTGGGATACTCTGGTTAATAACATTATCACTACTACACCCTTGACACCAATGACAGTGGACTCACAACAAAATTATCTTTACCCTCAACACCAATGGTCTTTGGCCTAACTCTTGTGGGTCAGGTCAAAATCTAACTTCACTACATCCTCATCTTCACTGAACTCTCAACACCACTGGCTTTTGACCTCACCCTTAGAGGTAAGGTCAAAGGCCATTTCACTACACTCTCATCTTCACTACATCCTCAAAATTATTAAACCCACATCTTCACTACATAAGCAGCAATAAAACCAAAATGCCAAACAAAGTCAAACAGTAATGGAAATGGCAAGGAATCTATCAAAACTAAGTACAGAGGGTTCTCAGAGAATAACAGAGTTTCACTCCAGTCTAATCTGTCATTCTAGAGAAATGTAGCTGTATAAGTAATTGAATCCCATATGATATGGAAGGTTATGTTCCAGACCAAAAAGTTCCCTAATTTAATTCTCATTTATGGATTATACCAGAAATGGCTTACCATCATTATATCATAATCTATCATAATGTAAATTTGATTCTGATTCAGCAACTGGTGCAATTTCACTGGTAAATCAGATGATATATATATAGATTCTTACTGATAATGCTGGTGATGAGGGATTGAGGTAAGTGGTGATGAAGTGGGTCTGGGGTAGAGTGAATGGTTTACCAAGCCTTCCAAAGTAACTTCATCCATTTCACCATGTAATATTCACGCTGGCTGATGTATTACATTATATTACCATTCATTCACTCCTGATGCTCCTATAATTAATCCTATTCACCTCCCCATAATCTCTTTTCAGACTCTCAGAAAAGCACTTCTCTCATAGGACACAACCAAGGTTTAAAGGTCCTGATGGCATCTATCCCTGCATACTGAAAGAGTGTGCCTCTGAGCTTGCATCTGTGCTTGCTTGTCTGTTCTGATTCTGCTTAAAAATAGAAACTCTTCCTTCTTGAAGGTGTACATTCATACATCCCATCCCTAAGTAGAGTGACCATTCTAACCCTTCAAACTGTCATCCTGTTGCTTTTCATCTACCATATCCAAAGTCCTTGAATCCCTCCTCAACTCCCATATCCTTGGACATCTTGAATCTCAAAGCCTTCTCTTTGATAACCAATATGGCTTCCATGAGGCAAGATTCACTGGTGATATTCTTTCCTATCTTACTACTGTCTGGTCATCATCTCTGAAAGATTTTGGGGAATCCTATGTAGTTGCCCTCGACATATCCATAGGTTTTGACAGGGTGTGGCATCAGAGTCTCATCTCAAAGTTTCCCTCTTGTGAATTTTTGCTTTCTTCCCTCACTTTGCTCCCTTATATCTATGTTCCTCTTTGGCCGATCTATCTCCATGGTTGTTGATGGATCAGCCTCCCCTCCCTTTTTCTGTTAATAGCAGTGTTCCTTAAAGTTTTGCACTGTTCCCTAAACTTTTTCTTCTTTTCATCAGTGATTTTCCATCTTTCACAAATAACCAAATGCACTCATATGCTGACAACTCAACACTGCATTCCTCCACATCCTTCAATTCTGATTCTTTATCTCTCATTCAACCTGCATTTCATCTCAACACAACTTCCTCAACAAACTCAAACTTGGACAGGATATCTCAGTGGGGTTGACAAAATCTGGTTAAGTTTAATGCTTCAAAGACCCAGTTTCTACCCATCTCTCTATCGAACTTTCTCAATTTTCCTCTCTTCTTTGACGTTTCTGTACTTCCACCTCTAGACTCTATGAACATGCTTGGTGTTACTGTAACATCCACTCTTTCTTGGGAACCCCACATTACAGAAATAGCTAAGTTTGCCTCCAAAGGAACAAAAATAGCTTTCACCTTATCCTCAGGAACAATCTTCTGTTTCCATACTAAATCACATATCAAATGCATCCACTCTACCACAATTTCTCTTCCATGCTTCAGCATTTCAGCCATAATATCATCCACTCCAGGTGCCTTTCCAACCTTCAACCTCATTATTGCACTTTTTACCTCCATCCCTGCACTTGTATCCTTTTCCTTCCGTCCTCAGTATCCGTGCATGTAACAATGGCTGCCTCACCTTCTCCTACCTTCATTGGTTCTTCAAAAAATTTTGTCTAACTTCTTTTCACTTCTTCCTTTTGATTCAGCAACCTCTCTTCCTTACTCCACACATTAATATTTCCACTCTTACATCCACCTCTTTCCTTTTTTTTACCTCCTTCCAGTACAATTTCTTATTTTCCCTAAACTTTTCACTCAACTTTCTTCCAAAATCTTCATCTACTCTTTCTTTTCTTTCCTCTATTAGCCTCTTAGAACATTCCACTTATACATCTTATACTCTTCCTTTCTCCTCTGCTGAACTTCCACTGGTACATTCCTTTCAAGCAATCTACAATACAATTTTTTCTTCTCTTCCAAAACATTTCTTATCTCATTTGTCTGCTATGCATTTCCCCTTTTATTCTTATATCTCACAACTTTGTATTCAACAACTAATTCTACAACTTTTAACAATCTTTCTCTAAACATTTCAAACACCTCATTTAAATATGATTGCATCTCTAGTACAGTTACAAAGCCAAGCATGCAAGACCTAACTGATAGTATTTGCAATATCTGTGCATATTTTCTTTTTTATAAACACATTTCGATGATTCTTGGCATGATGCTGCAACTGCAGTTAGTGAAATCTTGTAAGAATGTCGTTTCATCAATTTTTTCCATCCCAAATCAACAAGACATGGTAAATGAGGCTGAAACACTGTAGCTTGACCCCATACATATTCTGCTTGGAAGGCAGCACTCTTAGAGAGTTGTAAAAGTGCACCTTCAGTTGTTGGGATAACATCATACAACTGCTGTTGCCTTTCCATGTTCATTTTCTGTATTGTATTTAATGTCATACATAACATCAATGACTTCTTCATGGACAGACATATCAGCATCACTGACCGATTCATACATATGACTAAGTTTGACAAAAGTTTCTGTTGCTTTATCAAAAACATACCAAGCCTGCCATGCTGATTTTTTTCCTTTGGCATGGAATACACAAACTGTGTCTAAACCTGTAAAAGCATGAAAGAAAGGAAGTCTATGAGCTTTTGGACCCAATGCAGCTGCAATTTCATGAACTGGCACCTATCTAAAGTCCTTGTCTTTTTAAGAAGCTATACAAAGTTCATCTACTTTAATATCATGGTAACAAGACATGTTAATCACAACTACATTATTATCAGTACTACTTATAATTTTAGCACATCCATGAGCTGCAGCATGCTTAGCATTAAGTAGCAATCAAGTATAAGCTTCCTCTTAACTGCAAGATGCTAATTCTTCTTTTGCTACACAACAGTCATTGGTAATGTTTTCGCCTACGGTGACAGTTAATTGGATGACATTCCCTGTAAGAGGAAACAATGCAAGGTGTGAGAAAACTAAACAGTTCTGTCTTATTTTCAGTTAACCTAGGGAAATTGCTTCCATTGCAGGGAAGTCTAGCTGAACTTGCAACTTCTTGTTCTCAATCCTGATATCAGACTGCTGGGTTTATAAACATCAAACACCAAGTCTGATCTATGACATTTCTGACTGTATGATGCTACTGTTCATACTATAACAGCCTTTGGCATAATCATGAAAGGTTCTTGCAGCCACTGGAGCTCTTAAAGTGATCAAGGCAGCTCTGTCTATGATGTATACATCAGTAACTGGATAATTATCTATGTGGTTTACTTGATTTTCAAGTATCCCCATCGACTGGGTCTTAGATCCAATACCAAGTTCTCCTTTCTGTGTATGGGATGGTGATACATGCATAAAGAACTTAATATCAAGATCACATTACCTTGTTTGACATCATATGAACAAGCATGAAAACAGCTTTTGGCTGAAATAGCATAATATGTTCATTTTGATTAGCTCGTAGAATGCTGAATTCTCTGTTGCTGTCAACTAAGACATTCATGAAAGCCTTATGTTGGTTTTTCCTAAATGATGTGAAATTTGCCATTGCTTCAAATACTTTGGGGTTAATAATTTCCTTCGTGTCAAATACAATGAGATCTTTGGGTTCTTCTTGAAAGGGATTACCTACTTCTTTGATTACATTTGACAAGCATTTAACATTCTCCACAAAAACTGTCTGGTTTGCTCTTGTCTCACTGTGATGATGATAATTTTTTCTTTTAGGTATTGTCAGGGGGTTAAAATATTTCAATAAGACGAGCAATCTCTTGTCCAACAAGCATCCAACTTCTCAATGCTACAGGATCTTCTACTAGGCCAACTGCTCCACCATTGCTCATGTGCATGGTCAATGGTACTTACCGAAAACTCAATTTCAGATTTATGCAGAGTAAAGTTTCCCTTCAGAAACTCTGATGCTACATTTATATGGTTCATGTCAATGAATTCCATATCATGCAGATGAATGGGCAGCCAGCAAGCATAGTTGATATGATCAAGAGCAAGTATGTATGGAATAATTTCTGAAAGAGTTTCTTTATACAACTGGAAGTTTACTACTCTACATGTGGATATGAATATCAGTATAAGTACAGGATGTAACTCTCAAATCCGGCACTCTGTGGTCCGGTAACTCCCATGGTCCAGCACATTTTGAATCCACCACCATTAGTTTGTGGATCTGCCACCAGGGAGGCGCTGTTAGCAAGTTAGCAGCACTAAGGCGCCAAAATCTGTTTAAACTGCAGCCGAGCTAATTAACTATCCTGTTAATTTCTTACATTCAGCTGTATATTAGCCCTTCACGATGTCATCCAAGAGTCCAAGAAGTGCAGAAGATGATCGTTAACTGCATATGACTTAAAGAAACAAATGGAGCAAATTTTTAAGTATTTTGCTGAAAATGAAAGCCAGGAAAGTTTAGTTTTGGAAAACTTTGAAAGGTGCCAGGAGTACAGAATCTTACACTGCATTTATGAAGTGGCTTGAGCTCCAATGTAATGAAGGTGTAAGCATTTCTAGGGAGATGCTTAGCTGCAAAAAAGTTTGTGGATGAATTTGCATAGTTAGTGGCAGTGGAAAACTTAGCCCCAGAATGAGCATATAATGCTGATGAATCTGCCCAGTATTGGTGTCATATGCCACGAAAAACCCTTGCCCAAGAATTGAGGAGTCTCCATCTGAAGGTAAGGATTCCAAAGATAGAGTAACAATTCTTGGCTGCAGCAATGTAGCAGGAGCACATGAAACCAAGCTGATGGTAACTGGTACGAGTGTTCACCCAACAGCCTTTAAAGGAATGGAAATTCTTCCACTTATCCACCTCGGTACTAAAATGGGTGGATGAAAACTAAACTTTTTCTTCAAAGGCTTGAAAATCACTTAGTGTCCAAAGCTAGAGCACACTGTAAAGGAGCATCCACACTATCGGGCTGTGGCCGGCAGGCTTAAGTGTTAAGTCCATCATCAGAAACTTTGTGGCAACTTTGACAGGCAAATCAGCAAATTGCCCTTGCCCACTGTTGAGCGAAATTACCAGACACTGCCTGGTGGTTTGATGCTGGGTCTGGAGCAATGGTGCTGCCAGCCACAAAAAGTTACCATTCTTTACACCATACAGTTTTCTGCTTTTTTTTTTTTTTTTTTTTTTTTTTTTACACACACACACATAGCAATTAATATGCTACAAAGGGCTATTTTTTTCCTTTCAACTTTGCTGTGCATGGTGATAACACACTTGTGTCCTGTCGACCACCTACTGGCTACTGTACAACTTGACTGCCTAACCACCTGAACAGAGTGGACAACAACACAGGCATGGCTGACAGACTTTGCCCGGTGAAGGTACAGCCCGCTGGGAACAGGCCAATAGTGTGGAAGTGGCTTAAATCTGTCGGCCTCAATCCAAAGAGCAAAATATTTTTGATTTTAGATAATTGTTTGGCACACCCTAAAGCAGAATCTTGTTTGGAACCATTTTTGGTTGTATTATTTTGTGCTTTTAGCTCTGTTCTACCTTTGTTAACACAGCAATATGTATGTGGAATGAGCTGGCAAGACTAGGCGTTGGGTATATGTTTAAATAGGGGATTCCCTTAGGGCCAATTTCTGTTTTCTGGCATTTTCTGTGTTCCAGCAGTGGTCAGGTCCCAAGGTTGCTGGAATACAGAGGTTAAACCTGAAACTCTACTTAAGACTAAGTTCCAGAACTACACCACCCTCTGCTAATACACCTGTCAATTAGGATGTGACTCACTGATTTTTATTGGGTTAGTCAAGGAGCTTTCAGAACTCTATGATCATTTATTAGTTGACACTGAACCCAATACAGAGTTTCACAGCAGTAGTTGAGACTAATGTGACATGGTAATACATCTAAATTACTCAACTGAGTAATGATTATCACTACACCACAGAGAACTCTTATTCTCGCATCAAAATCAGTTTTGGGTGCCATTCTGAAGTATAGCAGCCAATTGTTTTAAAAATATTATGTCAAAATGACTGGCTATTGCAAAAATGCAACATTTCATCTTAAAACATGATAAATTTTTCATTGCAGAAAATTTTCATGATAAGATGACACCATACTGGAAAACACGACAGCCATCTTGAAAATGTCAAAAAATTATGTGGATATCGTGTTATTCCTGACCACTATTATATGAAGTACATCTCTGCCAAGTTTCATGCTTATATCACTATGTGAAGTATTCTGCCTTATTTTGCAGTTAATTGCTCCACTAGTAAGGTGATGTTACAAAGCAGCAACTTAAAAAAAAAAAGAGAATTAGCACCTTGAATAATATCATCAATGGTTTTTTCTCGTCTTGAAGGTCCACAGGATCCAGCCTACCATCCACCTGAAGGATGCAACCAATGTTTTGTTGTGTTTGCTAATGGTTAGGTCTCTCACATTATTCAACTGGTTTATGATAGCATCTGTGTTTGTCCAGTATTTTGTATGTTTTTTTATTTTTTCATTTTCCCCATATTGGGAGAGTTGAAAATTATCCCCACTGAAAAGTTGTTGTTCTCAGCTGCCTAGTTAAAGACTTCATTTATGTCTCTTTGTAGCCTTTCAGCATCCTCAACTGATGTGATTTTTACACTTTTTTGTATCAACTGCAAAGGATGATATGAAATTGTGGTTCATGCTTAAAGCAACATTAGTTATAAGAATAAGGAAGAGGAAGGGCGAAAGTACAGTTTTTGGGGACTAAGCCTTTTATGGTGGAGGCATTGGAGATGGTATGGTTTACAACTTTGTGCTGTAACATGCAATTAAAAAGTTGTATTTCCATTTCCTAGTTTTCTGGTTATCCCCATTTTATGTACTATGATACCCTGGTCACATTCATCAAGTATTTGCAAAGGTTGTGTAAATCATGTCAGCATTTTGTTTGTTTTCCACAGCTTCAAAGATCCTATCATAGTGGTCAAGCAACTTATACAGGAAAGATCTCTGTCTTGTATCTATGTTGTCCTGGGTTAGGTATTTTGTTCATTCCATAAATTCTATCAGTTCGCCTTTGAATACTCTTTCAGATTTTAATAATGTGCGATAGTAATGCTATCAGTCAACAGTTTTTTGAGAATGCACAGCTTCCACCTTTGTGAAGTGGAGTGATGCGAATCACTCTCAGTCACTTGGGAATGATGCCTGGATCTAGACTTTTTCTCTATAGGATATCTAATGCTCATGCTAGAAGGTGTTTTGCATTTTCTATGATAATTGAGTTTCATGAGTTCGGGCCATGGGTTGAGTGCGTGGGCACGCTCTTAATAACCCTCTTGAAATCCTCTGCTGAGGTTGTGATATTTGCTATGTTCAGATTTGGGGATCACAGTTTAGGAAGGTGTCTATTAGATCACTTATCTTTAATATGGTTTTTGTTTCAATGAATAACAATTCATATTGCCTTTTTAGAAACTCACTCATCTCCTGGAAGTCATCTGTAAAAATACCCTCTGTTATAAGTGGGCTAATGGAGTTTGAGGTCTTGGATTTGCATTTTCCATTTAAGTAAAAAAAATTTTTTTCAACATTTATGGCATTTGTTTCTTTTTACTGTTTCCTGTTACATTTTTAGCTTCATACATCTTTTTTCATATACATATTTGCCATTTCCCATGTTGGCAAGTCAGTGCCAAGAACAGATGACTGAGCCTTAGAGGAAATAATCCTCTTCTCTGTCCTTCTTTTGGAAAAGTAAAAACTGGAGGGGAGGATTTCCAGCCCCTAATTCCCAGTTTCATACATATGTCCAATAATTCATTTGGTAGGTTTTCTTTCCTTTATTGGGTAAGCTGTAGCTTTTTTAGAAGGTCTACAATGACCAGATTTGGGTCTTCAACCATGACAATGAGTGCATCTACTAAATTATTTGGGGATCTCAGGAGCTCAGTTGTTATAAGAGTATCTATTATGTACAGTCCAACTCCTCCACTTGATCCACTCCTATTACATCTGTACACGTTGTAGTTTGGGATCTTGACCTCACATTCAATATCATCTTTAGCATGTGCCTTTCTGTGAAGGCTGCAAATACTGCTTCTGACTCATTTTGAAAGCCACATATAAATGAGTTTCTGTGTTCTATGTGATTTAATTCTTGAATGCTGGCATATACAAAGAATGTTACATGGTGTGTCTCTATGTTGTTCTGGGAGGTTTACATGCTCTGTTCTGCTAAACTTGGCAAAGTGCTTTCAAGTCCTTCACCAATCAAGAGGGAGACCAGTGTCATTTCCTCCTCTGGCAGTTCTTCCTTGCCTCTGTTTGGCCCTGTCTGTAAATAAAAAAGGATGTGTATATTAAAGGGTATGAGGGATATGTCTCATTGTCCTTGATATATAGTTGTCCTCAGATTACTCATTCAAACAGTACCTAATCTCTAGTGATGATGAACACATTTCTGTATTGTAAAATCTGCATCCTTCCCTATACCGACATTTACCTTTTCTAAGCCAGTTCAAAAATTTTCTGGAGTGATCAAATTTACCTTTTCCCCAGTAAGATATGACAGTCTTGCCATGAATGCAATTTCCCTTTGCATAATATCTACAGACTCTGCACACCCCTTGGATTTGTTCCTCTTTCACTATGTCATATCTCACACTCTCCAAATACATGGCCAGGCCTGTGAGAGTTTCCCAGTTTCCACTTTCTTCTTCCCCTACTCCTTGCATACCTGAGTCAGAATCTTTGTCTCCATCTGCACTCATGTCTGTGCTAGATGTTTTCTGGCCTCCATTTTCTCCCTTTCCTTCCATACCTGAGTCAGTGTCTATAATCATGGCTGTGCTTGCTGTATCCTGGCTTCCACTTTCCCTCTCTCCTTCCATGCCTAAATAAGCATCTCTGTCCCCTTCTGTGCTAGTGTATGTGGTTGATGTTTTGTGAGCTCCACTTTCAACATAAATTTCCACAGTGAACTCTGCCTCTATAGCTGTGCCAGGATGGATGAAGTCTCTTAAATAAATCTCCATTGCAGCATTTCCCATTTCTGAGATTTTGTCTGAAAATGTGAAGGGAGTGAACCTGTAACCTCTTCCACTTGTAGGGCGAGGGTAGCATTTTCACAAATTTTTCCTTATCTGCCTCAGATTCCCATTTAATATCTCCAAATGCACAAGAAGATGTGTGTCTGCAGTACATAACCAACAAAAACCGTTTTTTTGTAAAGCAATGCTGATATCTTTGATATGTTATGGTTTATGTTTGCATAGTCGATGTGACAGGTTTTCTTACAAGATCAACAAGCAGTTCTCTAATGACTGTTTAAGGCATTCTCGCATATATCAACAAGCAGTTCTCTAATGACTGTTTAAGGCATTCTCACATATAAAGAAATTCTCAATAATTTTTCTTTTTAATATATCTATGCTCACCCGTTTACACCTTAACAACTTTATTTGTTTTTCTATGTCAAGTGGGAAATATGGTAGGTGAGTGCTCCTGTTATAAAATTTATTTCTTTTACTATTATTCTAATGTAATTGTCATCATTATCATCACTACCACTACCCCTATTTTTATTTTTTCATACTTTATTGCTGTTTCCCACTTTAGTTAAGAAGTGCCAGGGAAAAACAAAGAAAGGTTGCATTTGCTCACATCCACTCTCCAACTGTCATGTGTAATGCACCAGAACCACAACACCCTATCCACAACCAGGCCCTTCAGACCTATCTATGGTTTACCCCAGGCACTTCACATGCCCTGGCACAGCCCATGACTTCTCCCAGTATGGCTTATTTGTACATCAACATTTCTGTCTCCTTCTAATATTCACTTTGTCAGTTTCCTCACCCTCTATATATCCCTTCCATTATTTTTTCTCTATTGATTCAAGTATCCCTCATTCTTCTTTCTCTTCCATTATCATCCATCTTATTCTCTTTCATTTGTTCATCTGTTTCCTAGACTATTGTTGGATGCTACAAATGTTTCCCTTTCTGACTAGAGCCCCATTGGGGGTAGGGGTTACTTATGTGAGTTCTTTCTCCCGCTATGCTCATTTCACATTTCTATTTCCCATATGATTATTCAAAACAATTAATTCATCATACCTGTTTCCCCAACCTAGCTTCATGTTTTTAATAACTGTAAAATACCAGTCAAGATAACATTGTCTTGGTCCTGTGTGCCAAAAGCATTCATGTTTATGGCTCGTATGCTGTAATGTGCGGCGGACAGATTCTATTTACTCACTTTGCTCCCCGTTTCACTAAAATAACTGTGTGCTCTTTCATGCAACTTTAGTTTAAAAGATGCAATATCACTCCACAATTTTCCTCTTTCTTTCTCTTTAATTTGAAAATCAGGGAGTAGAGAAATTATTTTCCAATGGTATCACCTCAAGAGTCGTTTAAAAGATTTTCCAGTCACGCTCATTGCCAATGCCAATGTCTTGTGTATAGATTCGACGTTTTCCTTTATTTCTTCAAGATCACTTATCATTTGAGAGATTCAACAACAATCTATGTTACATTGGAACCAGATCAACCCAGCCACAGAAGAAATTTAGGCATAGCTTTAAATGACATGAGATGTTTAATGCTGTTTGCATGGTGCACTCTCACAACTCACAAGAACAAGGGTAGACTGCTGCCACATCTAACTTATTAACACAGAGAACTATTATTATAACAAACAACCTGGACAGCCAACTGAAAAGGGAAGAATAAAATCAAACAAAGCTCATACAGTATTTATCACAAAATGACATTCGGTTTATATATATATATATATATATATATATATATATATATATATATATATATATATATTTTTT
>JAYMFT010022534.1:0-16358 GCA_038088735.1 Panulirus argus
TCTCTCTCTCTCTCTCTCTCTCTCTCTCTCTCTCTCTCTCTCTCTCTATCTATCTATCTATTTATCTCTATCTATCTCTCTATCTATCTATCTGTCTATCTATCTATCTCTTACTTTTAACTATCTTGCAACATCAACAGTCGTGTCAATGTCTTACATGGAAAATTCCAGTCAATCATCCACACTTTGTGTTCCAGACCCCAGAAAATCCTCGAACAAATCATCCTTACCAATTGTCTTTGTCTTCCTTGCTTCCTGTCCCGTCTCACAATCAATTAGACAATATCCTCTTACTTGGATTTCATCCAATAATTTCATTTCCACTTAGTATCATCACAACAGGTTCTGCATCCTCTTGCTTATTACATTTTTCAGAATGATTTGCTTCTGGTCGTATCTTGCTCTTATCTACTTTATTTCGTTTACTGATTATTTCATTGCTTCTCATTTTATTCAAATTATGTTTGAAAATATATTAGTAGTTTATAACATGAATATTCCTTCGTTTGTTCATCTTTATTTTGACCTAGTATTTTTATTTTCATTCACATATACTGTCATTTTATTCTTGATTTCTTTACATTTTCAGGATTTTTACCGAGAGATCTGTAACAATCAGAAACAATTTTTTTTTCCCCCCAGCACACCCCTAGCACTACCCCAGCACCTATCCCAGCTTTTTGCTGCGTTTCCTAGTTTTCTCCTGCAGTAAAGTCAAAAGAAACTCTAGTATGTTTTTTATCACTTTCATCTCCTGTGTCCCGCACCCACTTGCATGGTTTGCTTTCTCTGGTACCACTGTGACCGTCACAAGACCAGGTAGCCAGACTGAACGACTGATAACAGAACACTCTGGTCGGGAACAGTATCTCGCTTCCCCTTTTCTACCTAACAGTGTGTCACTCAAGCGGACAACCACTTCTCTCTATCTTCTCCCTTCAGTCCCACTCCAGCGATATTCTCTCCCCAGATTTACACCTCCCTGTATGCTTGTATGTGTGTGATTTCTCTCTCTCTCTCTCTCTCTCTCTCTCTCTCTATCTATCTATCTATCTATATATATATATATATATATATATATATATATATTCACCGTTTCCCCAGGACCCTTTGTATGGGGCTGCCGCACCTGCAAGGCTGAACTTCACTCAACAGTAAGGAAATGATGGACTACTTTGAAGCGAACAGGTCCTTAATAAGACAGTACTTCTTCCCGTCCACTGACGACAATGCAGCCTTTGCCAAACGCCAGAGTATCACACAAAACTCTCACCAAAAGGAACAAACAAAAAGCCGATCTTTAAACGTGTTGCACCGCCGGCAATACAGGAACTGACCATCCATCTTTCACAGCCATATCGTAATTACTGTTGAGGGATGACCACAGTCTACTTTGGCAACATCCAATCAAAACCCGGGTTACACAACGAGCTCGTACCGCGTGAAAAAAATTTAACGACTAATCAACACTTAGAGGCAGCTCCCAATCCTCTCCCCAATTCTTTACACTAATGATAATCGCCGAGGATCTGGGGAGGGTTTACAGACGACTGGGAACACTCTTCGACACCCATCCTGAAATTCCAATGCGACAGCGATTATAGGGTCGATAGAGAACTGAAACTGTCTAATTATGTACTGAACTCTCCTTGATTAAACAGTTAAATGGAATCAGACATTGGAAAGGCACTCATTTCCTCCGTGACGTCAGACGGAGTCATGGCCTTGCTCGAGAGGGGACGTGAACAGAACCAGGTTCATGTAATGCTGTCTCCGGTTCTTTATGTCATCTCTCAGGCTCGTTCATTACCGTCATCACTCACCTTTCCAACGCGTCATAAACGCCAGCCTCTGCCCTAGCCGTTCTCGAATTTTTAGCTCGCATACTAACCCCAGAAAATAACAAACACTACTAGGTACACTACCCAAAAAATACTCAATGACAGTCTGGCTTAAGACCCCACCATTCCATAGAACAAGCTGCGCCAAATGATTGTGCTGTCATAAATCAATCCACTGGACACATGACAACCGTGACCACTTGTGTCCGAAGGGATCCCGACCCTCGGGTTAGATGACTAGGCTTTTGACTTGACCTGTGATTATGTTAGACTAATCAAGTCATGATAAACCAAGGGTCGTTCCGTCGTGCTCAAGGGTCGCACCGCCGTGTTGAAGGGTCTCGCCGTCACGTTCAAGGGGTTACACTGGTATATCCCAGCTCTCAACCCTACCACCGTCACCCGTCACAATACAGATAAGCATGAACTACGACCTTCCAGATAATGATATGTATAAGCCCATTGTAAGGCAGCTATGATTAGCCCTGCACTCGCTCAAGTGTATTGAATTAGAAGCTCAAACACCACCACTAAACTACACCAATACAAAGCCTTTGATCAGACTACAACTTGAATATGCACCAAATGCGTCAGTCCTCGCTTCGGAAACCAATACCCTTAGAATGCAGGGAATACAAAACAAAGCAATGCCTTTGGCCTCAAATGGAACAATATCACTGAAACCGAATATTTCCATCATCTTTCTGAAACTGCTGGGCGAGGAGCAGGGGGAGTGTCTGCTCGTTTACCGAGCAAAGTTCATTATCCTCCAAAAGCAAGAGCTGTACTTAACGAGGTTTAAAGCCGCTGAGTACGATACGTACATCCGGACTCGCAAACGGCACCGCAGGAAGTCAGAATCAAAACCCTTCTTAGATTTTCCAACTTAAATTCTAACATTCCGTTAAGACTTTTTCTATTCGTCTCTCATAATAATATAATACAATTCATATCTGTCTCATAGCATCTTGGAATTATCTAACGTACTTAACCAGCGTAACTTGTCTAGTTACTTGCCCTTGAACCAAGTCGGCCATCAGATACTTTTCTGCGGATGACTTTCCCTTTCTCCTGCGTGTTTGTCTTCTCCCATGTATGATACAGAAGAGGAGGAGCAAGACTCCTCATTTATAACAGATCTTCCTTTACACATCTTCTTTATTCTATCCATCTGTTTATCTATCTTGCTATCCGAAAATAAAAACTTCCTCTCTATTTCCCTTTAAACGCAATTCCAGCGTAAAATTCCAAAGACTTTTCGACCTAAACATAATCTCTCGCGTTCCACCCTACCTTCCCTGGCAAACTCAAATGTTTACCAACCCAACAATGCTGGCTCGGCCTCCAGCTCTTTTACTCTCACTAAAATTCTGTTTCTCGCCACATTTACTTCCTCTCCCTAAATATTTCTTTCTCATCCCTTTAGAGGGTTCTCTCCCTGACGCAGTTCAGTTCATTTCAGCCCTTTTTCTTTTGGAGTCTGATCTGATGTTTGCAGATGAAAATGTCAAACAGGCTCACAAAGTAATCTGTATTTTCAAAACAGAATCAAAAGCGAAGCTAAGGGTCTTATAATTAAGCTCAGATTACTAGAAAAGTTGCTCTGAGATGATTAATCAAACAAGTATACAAGCGTAAGGCACCATCTCTTAGATTTTCTTTTCTGTTGAGCCATTTCATGATAAATCTTAAAGTTCTCCACATTCTCAACTTCTTCACTTACCGTATTATATTTACTGATTGTTTCATTCTGTAATACAGGAGAATTTCTTCGTATCTTTTCAGATTTCTTTTCTTCACTTTACCTTTGTGTATTATAGTTGAAAGGTTCGTTCCAGTTTAAGAAGTGATCCGTGTTGACATCATATCTATTAAGTAGCCTTCAAGTTCTTTAAGATTGTTGGTCTCTCTCCGTCGCTCTGCTCCCTTATTTCAGGTAGAGTCGTGATACCCACAATAAAATGCTTTCTATCAAATCTGTATACCTGAAACAGTGTGACAATCAAGAGCACAAAGTTTCATTTCTGGTCAGATCTGATGTGGTTTTCTTGTGAATGACTGGACGCTTTGTCGATCCGGAAGTCCCTTGCACAGGAAGATATATGAAACCATCTCCCTGCAAAATGATGGTCACAGCTTGGCCCATTTTGGACGCCGTGTTCATCAGTTGGTTGTGTTGATTCTGTCAGTCCTTATCTGGCCAGCGCTGCTGCCCGTACTGTAGTCTTGCTATAAGTTACTGGCCTTCTTCTGCATACTTTTTATTTCTCTTCTTCGACTGAAAGTAATCCCCTTCACTTCCTTGTCAGAAATCATCAGTGATCATCATTCTTCTACATCTTTTTTCACTTCATGTTATATGG
This sequence comes from Panulirus argus, assembly GCA_038088735.1. Lineage (NCBI taxonomy): Eukaryota > Metazoa > Arthropoda > Malacostraca > Decapoda > Palinuridae > Panulirus > Panulirus argus. The sequence continues at coordinate 4,205 of JAYMFT010022534.1, forward strand.
TCATACCAGGTTAACTGTGTTATATAGCCTGTGATCACCTCTTGCACTACTTCATAGCCGGCCTTTTGATGCCAGTATTATCATTAGAAAGCTTCGTGCATGTTTCACCTTCTTAAGTGCACTTTCTAAGTTCCTTGAAACCTTCGAGAGTTTAATGACAGTTTTATCAGCCTTTTCAATTTACACCTTTTCTTTGTACCCATCTGGCCATTTTTACCCTCTTAACTGCAACCTTGTCACTCTGCTGGCTAGCTATTGGCTCTTCTTTCCTGGTTCCGTACCTTCTTTGTTCTCATTATCTATGTTTTCTTGCTTTTTTCTGTCTTGTTTTGTTCCCTTTCATGTCCTCATTCTTTTCAGCGATGATCTTTATCATGCTCTTCTGTCTGTTTCTCTGTCTGTTTTATCTTTTATTAATTGCCCAACATTGTCATCCTTTTTCTTTCTTAACTTCCAAAGTTCCTCAGACAAGTCTTGTATGACATCATCCCAATTTTAGAGTTTCTCCGACAATATTTCTGTTTGTCCAGAGATTCCCTTAATCTTTCGTTGCAGTTGTGGCCAATCGCCACACTGCCAGAAACACTTAAACACGTTCTCTTCAAGCCTCTGTCTGGCCCGAATGTCCGTCTCACCTTCTCCAGCCATTGTAGTCGACATGATCTCACTCAAGTGCGGTACCTGAAAGAGGTATTACAGTAACAGTTTTTTTCTCTAGATGTTTTCCTTGTTGACTGCTGATCTTGGTTTTTTACAGCGTTGCCGTCGACTCCCAGTGCAGACGGCGCCAGTTGTTTCATTTTAGCCAGCGTTTACTTTTTATGGTCAAGTATATAAACATTTTAGTCAAGTTAATTATCTAGATTGCTGCACAGTTATATCAAATAATGTCAAACAAGATTTTTTTCCTTACACAATTTAATCATACCACAAATAGTGATAATATTAACGAGAATGAGAGTAAAATCCGATTTTAGTACAGCAAGCGCTTCCCCGTTCCCTTTCTTGCCAGCCAAGAGCGCATCCACATGCGATTTTTCGTTTTCTGTTTTCTTTCTCACTTCTGGCCTTTTTCTGCCACGAGACAAGCAATTAAAACCACAGCAGCGGCTTACGTTTTCCTGGTGGGCGTCATCTTATTTGTTGAGGTTGAAGGGATAGTGCTGACTGGTCCATTGGTTCTGAGTGTGTGTGTGTGTGACGGTATCCGTCAGTAATGTTGTCGATATGAAAAATACTAAACTGACACCACCTTTTCCATCAAACAGCAATGCTATCCTTCATCAATCTCCAACATCATTCACTCCAACGATGAATGGGCTCTGCTCATTTCATCTCGCTTTCCCTCCTCTTTTTGCCATGATAACTGTTCTTTTTCTCACACTGAACCTACTCCCTCTCTTGATTCGGACCTATTCAAATTAAGCAGTAGCAAGACGCACCTATTTTTCTTGCTATTAGTTTAAAAGCATCATAGCTTAACCCGGCAAGTTCTGTATATGTAGCACATGTTGGGTATAGCTATGTCTTGCAATCTCTCCTCTAAACACCACATACCGTACACCGGTAAATGTTCTTCCTAAAATTCAAAGGTGTTGTGAAGATGCCGGAATTGTTTTTCATATGAGCAGTTCTCTCATATCCACAGGGGCCTCATTCGTTCCAGTATGGAGTATTGCTTGCATATCTGACATGATTCTTCTTAAGTGGAATCAAAAGTCTTCCGCCCAATCATTTCTCCTGCTGTCACCTCTGTTCAAGGGTCTCTGCCCATCCAACGTGATGTGTCTTCCTTCTATCTGTCCCAACGTGTCATTTCAAACGCTGTCCCCGCAAAGCGAGACGGGTTGCTGCTTCCCATAGCATATGCGTGAAGATCAACTGTACGAGGATTGATCATCACGAAACCTTCTTTCCTTGCACAATGAGGCTTTGGAATTCTGTTCTGTCTTTTGTCTTTCCTTCTTCCTATAATCTTCCCTCGTTCTATATCCTTTCCTCATTTAAGAGTCGGATCTACACCCACAGATGGGGTTCAGATTAAACCTTCCTGCATTGTACCGTTCGTCCATGATCGCCTAGACTAGGGCAAGCTTTTGCCAGAGCCACATCAACTACTTTGAAAACAAATGTCAACTGATGTATTGATTACTCGGCCAATCGATGAGTTGCTCACTGAGTACTGATGATGTGCTCTTCCTACGTTTTCACTCACAGTTTGTCAGTGTTTTCACTATAATCTCATTGTTTATGTGTGGATAACTCTGCAGGCCTGGGTCATTTAAGTTTCTTATTAATCAAACAAGAAAATCAACATCCGCCATCTTGTTGTCTTCCCACGCCAAGATTCCTGTTTGCCCTGTAAACAAATACTGTATTAATTTTTTCTTGTGTGCAATTACCTCCCTAATTACCTGTCTTGCGTTCATTAGAGTGATTTGGTTTTCTTATCTCACTAACGTTTTTTGTGGCAAGCCGTGTTCATTAGCCTGTTCTACAACAGCGTTTATTTTTCCCTTTGTGATAACCCTTTCTCCAGCTGCTGACTCTCACCTTCCTCTCCAGCCAGCCACACACTATGTTTTTTCTCCTCATATTCACCCTCGCTGCTTCACTCTGGCTGATTATATTCATCCCCAGCCTCGATCAACGTTACTCCCACCCTTATTGTGAATATCATACGTCTATACTTTATCAGAAAAACTAGAAATCCGGTACGCCTTCAAAACCTGCGACCTATAATAACTGTGTTTGTGACGGCGCATGACAGGTCCCTCTATGTGGTTTGGCCAGGTTGTATCATTAGGAGCGCAGTCTCGTCAAAGAGCTTCTCACTTCAAGGTAGTCCACATTTCCCTGCTACTGAAAGCAGCGCAACTTTGGGCTGCAGAAACCTCTGGAAAGAGGTCGTAGGATGATTATACATAAAATTCATCCCAATGCATATGCGTTAAGATAGCGTGTTATTAACTGTTACTCTGAGACATCTCGTGTGAAGGTACAAGAATTTTTTTTATGCCATCGGTACTTTGTGACTGTAGGTCTAGGACCACTTAGTGTTAGAGAAACAAGTAACCTAGTTTAGTGCACATCAGATGGATGGAGCGCCTGGAGTCCCAGAAAGTGCTGTGAAATATGACGTTGGAAATGTAAGACGTAGCAAAGAGGATGTTCTACTCTGTCAGATATGCAAGTGTATGTATGCAAGTGGGGGAGTCTCTGTGTTCTCATACAGTATCTTCGAGGTTGCATTGGAGGGTATGAATCCTAGAGGCTGAATGGAGGAGTTGGAGTCTTACTGAAGACAAGGTGAGCGTAGAAGAGAGTCAAGACTCAGAAGTGAACCGTAACGACAGAATGATTACAGATGTTGTTCAAGGTAGTTTCCTCACCTGGAGGTTATCTCGAAGGTATTGGACTGTCGTTTTATGTAGTTCGTGTTATCTTCCCTTGCGCCAGTGCCCGTATAGGTGGAGTAGTGTGTGACGATACATCGTTCGGTGCGAGGGATCTACTTTATTGATGGCTCGTATGTTAGTTTATCATTTCAGTGAAGCGATGTGGTAACGATTGTACCCTGAGGGTTGAGCGAAACACTAAAGGAATTATGTAAATCTATAAATGACATCTGTGAACGTCATTTGCATCTGATAGCTGTGTGTTGATCTGAGTGATAACGGACAATCACATACCATGTCCTGGGCAGCCTATTGCCCACATATTCGATTCTGAACTTCCAGTAACCATTATCCAACCCTCTGTATGTGCTCAGGTCTGGCCTGCTGCCAGCCCGGACCAGGTCATTTTCTGGACTAATATTAGAATCTTGTCTCTTCTAAGGAAAACAATTCCATTTACAATTTCTCTTGTTACTGCAATGTTCACTGGATCCGCTCTGAATGCTGCAGGCTCTTGTCCACGACAGTTTTGTGTTGAACTGGCGTTTTTCTTCATTACACACAAACTTGTTTGATTTTTTTTATAAATATTTTTTGTTTGTGACAGTCTGATATGATTAGGTCGATTATGCCAAGTTGAATATTTCATTCAGGCAACACTGGGATTCTACAGACCTTATTTGTCCTTTTCTAGTAATAAGCCCGTGTTTTTTGTCTTTCTTTTTAGTGTCACATGTATTAGATTCCGGCGTCTCTTAACTTTCAGGAACACTGGGAAAAGCACAGGTAAACGATTATGAGCCTTTAGGAGATTGTGGAGTTATTTAGAAAAGCGATGCTAGAAGCAGCAGGTCAGTCGGGCTATGCTGGATGGGTGTTTCTTCTGGTCTTATACTCAACTCTTCTAACCAGGTCAACTTGGCAGCCCTGCGCACCTGTAGCGCTCCTGTCATTTGATGCGACATTTCTTGACTCATATCTTTACATCCTGTCATCCCTGTCAAATCCGGTGACTCTTCTAGACTTTTGGGTGAGGAGGGACCGAGTTTCGTGGAAGGTTCGTGTGATTTCAGGACTCCAAAGAGTCAATCATTTCGAAGCGGTGATGGTCAGTGCGAGGGAGTCCGAGTTCCCTGCCCTCCTCTCCTCATACTTCGCTGTCTTTATTTACGTTGGGTGAGAGGAGCCAGGAGGACTTGGCACATTTGGGTCAGAAAATGGATGAAATTTACAATAGGCCGGTCAGCAGCGTCTTCTCAACTGATTCATTATTGAGCCAACATTCTTTGGCTACTAGATCTATGCCGATGCTTTAGACCTGCACAATTCCTTTGACCTGGAGAGTGGTGCGGACAAAGGGGACTTACCGAGATAATTCACAAGTTTGACAGGTACTGTGAGCGGCCAGTGGGTCGGGCGAACAGCTCCAGACTGGAGCACATTATTTATATCCTAGAACGGCTGAACTCTTTTGCAGTTGCACCTCGCACGCTGGCACTTGCCTGCAAATTTAATGTTACTAAGAAAGATGCTTTGCTGTGTGATAGTTTAATCAAGAAAATGAGGGACGACAGTGTCAGATAACTGCCCCTGAAGTGGCGGATGAACCGAGAGTGTTCGAGCATGTCGTACCGACAACGAAGACACTGGAAGCAACGAGACTGCAGACCAAGGTGATGAAGAAGGAGCTTTGTGACAGTTTGCATGCTCTGGATGGTGAAGGTTTTCATAAGCAGAATAATTTTGCTGCATCTGCAGACAGTTGTCGCGCCGTGAACCAGACAGTAAGGCAACGAGCACGGCTTCACGGTCTCGTTCGTCTGCAAATGTACATCGTCTGCTGCCGCTCCGTCTCAGGATGTTGAATACATCGATATGATCGCAGCCGGTGTGCTACCGGTTGATTCCATACGTATCACTCACGAGACGAAGCAGAGTGGAAGACGGCGTGTTCGATTTTAAGTCGACTTTAGAGTAACATTGAAGTTTCTGCCAAACATTTAAAGGAAACAATCTAACTGAATATGCCCCATTTAAGAGGCATTCTGGTGTTGTTCTGAAGAAACAGTTTCACATTGCTGTCAAATGCTGAATTCCTTGCAAATTCTAAAGTGAAAATCCTTATATCGTGTATCAAATAATTTAGCAAGTTCTAACCCCCATTACTGGTGTTGTTTCGAGACAATAGCCTCACCTGAGAGGAGACACCAAGCGAGGGACCGAGTCTGAGATGCTCTGGCGAGAGTGGATGAGTTCGCTAATGAATATTTTACCGCCCCTCGCGTAAGTACCAAACCCATGATGCTTTTTCAGCGTCGCATTCCTGCAGCTTCCCTGAGCCCCATCACATTGGAGTTACTCTACGCTGGAAAACAGAATTTTGCATCAGTTACGCAGACAGTGTAATGTGTATCTGTGTATCTCGCGTGGTGCCTGTAGTGAGACCAAGTCTCACTACAAGCACCGCGTCCGCTATGGATGAATTTTTATCAGATTGGGATGAAATTACATCAGGGGTCCCCCAAGGAACAAAATTGGGACCAATCGTCTTTCTAGCAGTCATAAACAGCATATGCCGCAATTCTCCTTTGCATTTCAAATATGTGGATGATATGACACTTGCCGAAATTATTGATGTAAATGATAGAATGGATGTCACTATGCAAAACACTCTTAATACGCTCGAAAATCAGTGTATAGCATTAAAAATGTCTCCTAATCCTCTGAAATGTGAGGTGTTTTATGCAAGTCCACCAAAGAGACCGCTAGTGTTCCCCCAACTAACCCTGAACGACGTAGCGCTGCCTGTTGTCCACCAGTGTAAGTTGGAATGACCATGTAAGCTACATGATAAACAAAGCCAATGGGTGTTTCTTTATTCTATACCGTGCACGTCAATTTGATTTTAGTAAACAAACATTTTTTCATTTGTATACATGGTACATTCGCACCACACTTGAGTTGGCATCCAGGACTGACGCAGTTGCAACACAATACCTTGGAACGTCTACAAAAGAGAGTGTTTAGAATTATCCTTGGTGATCAGTACACTACATACAATAACGCAATGTCAGTTTTAAATGCAAAAAGGCCTGTTTGAAAGTCGAAATAAATTAACGCTCAAATTTGGAAAGAATCTGATGAGCTCCGCAAAACGCAGATCACTATTGCCGCCCATTTTACACGAGGTGCAAGGCAGGGACGCGCGGCGGGGCAGGGCGTTGGTACAAGCTGTGCGTTGCCGCACTTCCCGCTATAAGCACTCCACCATACCATATATTGTAACCACACACAATCAAACTGCCGAATGCACCTAATGTTGAAGCATAACGCATGTTTGTTTATTACCTATTGTTTTAGGTAGACACTTTAATTTCATGTTTTTAATCTTGACTTTAACCGTTTTGTATGTATTATATTTTATTTTATTTGAGACACATATCTATTGCATGATTTTTAGACTTAATCATCCTTGAAATTGTAAACTATTTCGAAATATTTGTGAGCCAAGTTGTCATGTTATAATTTGTCAGTGCATATATTTGTAACTTTCTTGGCAAATAAACCATGAATTATTATTATAATTGTTATTACACGCCTTATTACCAGCACTTGCCCACCCTGTTGACTGGCCTCCTGCCAACCACATCCTCGCAGTTCACTGCCTGCCCACTCCTCTGCCAACATATGTCTTCCTGCCATCCCACTGTAATACAGCAGCTTTGCAGATGGTACATCTAATCAGTTGTAAAGAACCCTAATGTACCATTCCGAAGTACTGAAGACCAATTATGTTGCTGCCTACTGCAACCTGCCAATAGAAATGTACCTTTCTGTACCTCCTCACGATACAACAGACTAGTGGCATGGTACATGAGACTTAGCATTCTTCACACGGTGCACAAGATCAAAGGCACAACACTAGTTGTACCAACTCGTAGTAAACCACACCAGTAGACAGATAACAAAGAGATAAAGTTGCTCTCCATTGTAGTAAACTTGACTTGAGGTACCGTACGTATCCCTGCGATACATAAGACCACTTGCACCACACTCTGCGATACTTATGCTAAACAAATCACTCCAGCGGTACGAGAGACTACTGTACATTTCCTGTGATGACGGGAACGATGGCTATGTACCATAGTGCTCGCCCTATGTTTCCCTACTGTACTGGTATGAAAAAGTTCTTCATCCTTACAACTCCCACTGGTACCCTAGTCCACTTGGACCCCGCTCTACTGTATGCACCATTACATTTGTGGTAATGCATCCTACTGTACCATAACGTTACATCAGATCAGCAACTTTCCCTGGTACCCCACGCCAGATAACTCACAGGCCAGGCTAGCGGCATCCTGGGTCAATACTCGCTCATGATCGAGTTCCTCATGATATGCCGAAGAGGTGGAGTGTCATTATCGTCTTGATTGTCGCTTTCAAATATTAACTGTCGACATTTTGAGATATCTCAAAGTACTCCTCAGTCCGACGTGCCCCGTGGTTGGTGCGTACTGGCCCGTAGACACAGGTAATAGTTTATTCATTCTGGCTTAAGTTCGTGAAACGACCGAATAAAACCTGAAATCATATCTCCATAATTAATCTCCTCGCTCAGCGCAGCGGGTCCGCGTAATTCCCGGCGGTCATGTCAGTGTACTATACCTTTTACTGGAACTGGCGTTCCATTGCAAGTGTACCGAGCATCACGTCAGTGAACTGGACACCCACAGTGGTCTACTAATCTACACCTGCCGATGGATCTACTCTGCCAGTGCTCTTAACAGCCTCCCGACGGATGCTAGGCTGAAGATATCAACATAACTGTGTTGCTGTTGGTGAGTCAGTGATCTCTTCTCCAACTGCAATATCCACCTCGCACTGAGCAAAGGAGGAGAAGGACATCTAGTCCTGATGTGTTAATGTCAGCAAATTTCTACTGTTATATAATTTGCATTTTGTTGACAGTTGTGGCGAGCTGTCCAATGACTGCTACTGACTCTGTTGCTGTTTCTGCTACTCTGCTGTTGCTGCTGCTACTGCTGCTGCTGCTACATCTGCTTCTACTGCTACTGCTGCTGCTACTGCCATTGGTACCGCTGCTGCTCATTCTGCAGCTGTTACCGCTGCTGCTCTTATTATCAATACTTCTACTGCCGTTATTGCTTATACCACATCTGCCACTACTGCTGTTCCATCTCTCCATAAGGTAGTTGGCTGTAGCTACAGTCAACAAGCAATGTGATGTGCTGTTTTCTGATGGTCGACATTTATCGTCTAGTACTTCATTTCTAACTTCAAAATCTTACGTTGACGTTAATTCATGAGAAGAGAACATTGACGCTACCGTATCATACGGAAATTTTTTTGTCAGGTGATTTTAGCTGATATTTACAAAATACAGATTATCTGTGTTGTATCCACTTTACATCTACCTTCTTTATCAAATTTTCCACCCTCATCCTCCACATGATCCACCACATCCTCCACATGACCCAACGTCCTTCTCATGATGCAACTCGACCTCCACGCGATCCACTTCGTCCTCCACATGGTCTAACTCGTCTTCCCCGTAATCCACGTCCCCGTCCACGTACTACATCTCGTCCTACACACGTCCTTTCTCGTCTTCCACATAATCCACTTCGTACTCTACTTCAAAACGTGAATTATCACCGAAAAATTTATTTCAGTGCACGGCACACATCAATTTCTTTTTTTTTTTTTATCGAGACGGCTTCCGCAGTCTACCGGTGTAGTTCAGTTGCCAATAAAGTATTCTGCGAATGAAGTATTGAAAAGTGTTTGCTACACTTCAGACAGAAAGTTGCCGAATATGTTCTCCACACCCTCTAGTCTTCTGGTATGATCATTAGGGGTCTGTGGACAAGCTGGAGGCTACCTAGTCAGGAATTTGCTGCGGTAATGGATGGTAAAAGCAAACTGCTCTCTGCTATCAACGTAGCCATAAGGAAGGGACTGTAACTGCGTGGGCGTCGTTGGTCCTGCTGACACTGTAGCGCAGTGTCTATGGAGACACATAAGCAACACCACTGTGGTGTCTTGTTGACACTGTGGTGTAAAATGTCTGGAGACACAAAGGCATCACCACACTGGTGTCTGAAAGCATCTCTCGAATATCCCAGGATGTGCCGCGTGACATTCTCTCAGCTCTGTGAGACAGACAGGACCAAAAATAACGCAATCCTTCACCAAGAAGATCGGTGTTCGAATCTGCGCACGACAGCACAAACCTTAAGCATGACGGTGTGACTCATGAGTACGAGGGTTCGACCCCTGGGCACGAAAGTGCGACGCTTGCGGATGAAGAAGGAATTGTTTCGTTTCATTTCGTGGTCACGAGCAAGTACTGAGGTCATGCGCTTCGCTCTGATGCTACTGTATATATTTTTTTTTTCTATTTTGCCTGAGACGGCACGGGCAGCTGAGGCCTTAATCACGGCCGTCTCATCGACGCTATATATATATATATATATATATATATATATTTATATATATATATATATATATATATATATATATATATCCTAGCCTGAGCCAGGTAACCATTTTATCGACCAAACCCTAGGGATGTATGAACAGCTGGGTTGACTGTGGACCGACTGCTGTTACCAGGATTCGAACCTATGCGCTCGACTCTGGGCAGCCCGTGAATGCGTCACGGTCAGGAACGCTAACCGCTATACCACGGGAGTCCATATATATCACTCATCAATCTATTAATTGTCATATATCATTATAAATGGATGATGATTTGAAACAGGGTCGTTACCACCATTTGAATCGCCGTATGTGACTGCAGGCTCAAAGGAGTGACGCGTCACTGAACTGCTCTGAACAGGTTCAATGGCAAGACAAGCAAGTAAAGAACACAATCTCGGGCGTAAAACGCAGACTTGACAAAGCATCTTCGAATGCTTTTTCCGTGTGTGTGTGTGTGTGTGTGTGTGTGTGTGTGTGTGTGTGTGTGTGTGTGTGTGTGCTCTTCTTAGGTTCGTATGAAAGATTAATGCGTCTGGAACAGGATTAATCTCATGGTCATGTGTCCCTCATTAATCTTTTGTGGGAACCATGAGCACCTCTCTGTACTGCTATGGAATTCTACACTCTCACATGAAAGTACTTACTATACTTTTACGCAATATTCATCACAGTGCAAGACTACCTTTAAATCTGGTGTATAAGTATGTAACGTCGACATTCAGTAAACCTCCCAGATTAATTCACTTTATGAATCCCTAATCAGTCTGTCTATTAACGATTCTCGGAACGTTTCTCAACCTGTGATAAAATATGTAATTCAGCTCGTCTGTGGGGAAGTTAATACCGACACCCTGGCGAGGGTGCTTAAAGATCAGGGAGTGAATCATTCAGTAGTACGCGACAGGGAGGCAAATGTGTGCTCTCGGCGCGTTAAACCCCAGTCCATCACTACCAAGACAGTCACAAGTAAATAGATAAGTGAGTGTTTTTCTTTCTCTTGTAGGGACGACACTGAGGGAGTCCGCGGGAGTTTGTGGCAGCCACTCCCACACAAAGCCGGAAATGGAGTTTCACCTCCACTTATACCTGAGTAATAGTTCACTACCAGTGTGAGCTGAGTTTAAGACCATCTCTTGTGTTAGCTGAGTAAAAGCCAGTGGGATGCGTAAGCTGCTGGTAGCTGAGCTAGTGGCCATCAAAGGTGACAGCAAAGTTGACAGCTATTGTAAGAGCCGTTTATGTCATTTCACACATCACATCATCAAATGTAATCACACTTAATCAGGTCTGACTTTGCTCTGTTAGGCAAAAACTGATCATTTTCTTTGCGCAAAGCCAGAACTTGAAGATTTTCTTATTTTGAATGTTTTCAGTCACCGAATAAAGTAAAACTTCAACTGCTTCAGTCAGACAACATTAGGCTGTTGAAGGCTTCTTTAACTTTCGCATTATTAGTTTATCAAAATAATTGTTTTCCATCTTCCACCAGCGCCAGTAACAATAACAACCATCATTTCGCTCTCTTCACCCACTAGTTTCCCCACTACGAAGACATCCGATCATCACAGAGCCACTGTTGCTTCTGACTATACCAGATAAACGTGTTTAAAACTCAATAAACCTTCCTGCACATAGAAGACCTCATTTCCAAAATACATTTCCAAAATCTTAGTATAATCCACTCGTTTTCTTTCCCTGATACTCGACCAATAATGTGATTTTCATGCCTAATTCATCTCAAGTGTTGTCGAGTCCCTCCTTTATCAGGTGGCAGGCCAACGAAACGTGTTGGAAGCCAAACACAAGATCACTTCAGTGTGCCAGTAAATTCTCATAAGTTTTGAAAGAATGGCTCGTGTTGACACAGCTTTCATCTCATTCCGTGGTTATCGCTGAGCAAATAACGTTAAAGGCTGACTGACAGGATTTGGGTGAACTGTGAGGGACAGTAAATTTGTTGCTAAGTCGACTGCACCACATTAATTAGGCTTCCTACGTGTGGCATGAACGTCAGGTCACCATGTTCTTCCCCTTGTCATCTAGAACACGATGGTTCAGCCTTTGAGCGAGAACCATGAATGCGCACGATGGTGCGACCCATGGGCCTCTGACCCTTCGTCATACTCAAGAGTCGTGTTCCCACCCTACCCATATACCTGATCGCTATGACCATTATCCTAATATTCTGGATTTGTTTTTCACTTCTAGTCCATCTCGCTGTAATCACACAATCTCGCCCCCACTTGGTTCAT